>JAEQBH010007745.1:0-60344 GCA_016808115.1 Tetrastigma voinierianum | reverse complement strand
ATCATAACCCAAAAAAATGCAAGAATAAACAAGAAATTTCAAGACAAAAGTGGTTTATCATTTATCAGACTTGGGGCAAGAGGAGTCTATGCTATGCTTGATGGACACACCATAGATCTGAAAAGCATCTATGCTTTAGCGTGAAAATTTCATGCCACTCCGTGATAGGAAAATGGGTTTGTCTTCCGCTTTATGCTCAAGAACCATTACGTTTTTTAATCTGAATCTCATCCAAAATATTTTTCACTCATCGTAATCCATCATGTATCATCTCATGATCTACTTTACTACACAAAAGAAAACAACATGAAAGATTTACAAGCCATAAATCTTATTTTTGAAGCTTGAACCATGGGTATCGTAATCTCAAAACACCGCCGAACCGATTTCATGCACACAAGTGTGCTCGATACTAATCTGCTGGTTTTCAAGGTGGCATCTCATGCCAAAGTAGCAAAAACAACAAAACTTCAAGAAAAATCCCACCCAAGGACCCCTTGTAGCATCAAAATAGGTTTGAGCAAAGAAGGATCACAAGTTTTACCTTCCAAATATGAAAATCGAAGTGAATCGTTCAAAGGATGGATTTGTAGCAGCCATACACGAACCAAGTCCTAGGTTCTTCTATAACGGTATCCACACGATGGGAGATGTTGAAAACCTTCAAGGAAACGAGTGTGAGAAGGATCCGAGTGCTAGCAAGGATCAATCTCAATAAGGGAAGAAGGAGAAGAGATTTGACATTCAAAGCTCTCTCTCTCTCTAAAGGCTTATTCTTCACAAGACCAAAAATTCTCTCTAAGACTCTTCTTGAGAGAATGTATAAATGATGGCTAGGGTTAGGGTTTCCTTATAGGAGATCCTTAGCCCTTAAAATGACTAAAGGACCCTCACTTATAGATGGGATAAGGTGTATGTACCTTTATGCATATATCATGTACCCTCATAGGCTTCTCCAATCCTTTCTTTTTTCTTAGTGTGCCTGTTGTCCCCGGGAGTTTACTAATCCTATGACTTTCATTCCATAGATTAATTCCCTCATATTTGAATCACCATCTAAACTCGTTTTATATCAGTTTCACACCTTTTATGTGTGTGACCCATTAGGTTCTCGGTTATGTTGGCTACTTGATTGAATTACTGAATCAAGCAACTCATGAGCGGCGTTTAGCAACACATCATGACCCCCAATTGACCGGAGAGTCAATGGTCTGACTGCAAACCCTTCCATAGACAATTACCGTGCAATTCATCTTTTCTCCAATCTATACCCCACTCAGTTTAGAGCATGGACAAGATGTAGCTCCCACTAAACTAACTATTTCACATCTAGCACAAGTGATATTAGATCTTACCCATGAACTCATTACTCATCAGTTATGCACTCGAAGATATTCGTCATGTTATTTTCACTCTAACCAGAGATGTCCAAGTAATGATCCCGACGAGAGGTCAAAGGTGTGCTCCCCCTTTAATAGGAGCGACGAATCCCTTGTTAGCTACTCAATTGCCTTTGAACACCTCAAGCTATACCCGATGATCACCTTATGAGGGACCTCGAAAAAGTACGCTGAATGAATCAAAGACAAAATCAACGTCTGAAGATATCCTCAGCTTCTCACGCCAAATGATACTCGCACCATCATACGACGCACAACCATCTAAGCATATAACATAATCCATATGATTGTCTCCATAATAAGTCTTCGATGTATTAGCTACTCTTAGTATCGTATCCACATGTCAATTCTAATGCACCATGATCAGAGTGTATGTATCCACTACTTAATCCAATCAGAAATAACACACTGCCGCTAGCTTCATCCAAATCAACAACGCCCGTCTCATTGATTCTATGATTAGGTGATAATTTGATATTAACATAATTGCACACGATAGAATCTTATTATCACGATTTCTTTCATGCTATGCTATATATCATTTAACTTCATTAATCCGATTAAAGATCTAAATCAATTCAACGTATGAATATCAAATTAAAAAATTTTCATATTAAATAATATGTGATACATACACAAATGCTAAGAGTGGCCTTTAGAGTACTTCTATAACAATAGTTTAAAGAGTTTGAGGATTAAAAGTAGTAAAAGTTCATGTTAGACCGTAGATAATTTTTTGTTTTGCATAGAAATAAATTTACGGTTTTTAAACCATCATATTTCAAATAATGAAGTTTACTTCCAAAATGTAGCGTATTTTAACTAATTCTAATTATATTTAATTTTCTCTTAAATTTACAAGCACTAATTATCAACACGTATACATTTTAAATTATTTTAAATAAATACAGATAAAACTTATTTTAAAAATTATGATAATTTTTCTAAATTTTTTCATATTAGTGCGTCAAATTAAAAAAAATGCAAAACTTCATTCAATGATGAGTTGATATCAATATAATAAACTCATCTTTCACAAGAGAGTTAATCTTTTTCGATCAATGAATTTGATTTGAAAATAGATTTCGTACTTTTACATTGAGTTTGTTTTTCGAAATAAAAAAATTTAATAATTATCAACTCAATTCTTATTTTTAAAATAAAGATGCAAATTTAGTTTGAAGATTTCTATATCAAACTTATTCACAAATAATAATAATAATTTTAATATAAAATGTTAAATACATTTAAAATCGTTTTTAAATTTCAATAAGATCTACCTCTGCTCACAAATGCAAGGGCATATAAGAGAGAGACGAGAGCAAATTCAAGGCTTCGAGTCTCCTGCATTAAATTTAGTTAATATAATACTATGATACAATAAAAGTCAATAGCCAATAAAAAACTTGCAATTTCTTTAAAAATAAATTTCATTTTCTTTCAACTTTATCTTTTACCAACTTATATTCCTTAAGCAACTATGGGTGTTTTTTTTTTTTTTTTCCATTATTAACCTAAAATCATCAATCTACACATCTTTCTATCAATCTATTTTATTAAATAAGTGGCTATTCCACATAAATTTTGAGTTTTTTCGACGTCAGCTTTGCAACTTTTGCCATTGCCTGTTAAGATCAGTTGCTTTTCTCACAAAACATCTTAGATATATTCAGCGAAATATTTAGACGCAAAGATATTCGATACATTGTAAAACAATAAATCAAATTATACAAGTATTACAAAGAAAATTGTAGTTTTGGGGAGTATTCTAATACTATAAGATATTATTAAATTTATGAGTGCTAACTTATTTATTTTATTATTAACCTATATATAATTTAATCTTCTATAATTTTTATGAATTTGTATGTGTTTCTAAGAATGTACTGATAGTTGAATCAATAAAGTTTTTTTTCTTTTACAAAAAAAACGTGAGGAATTTAGGCTAGTTTGAATGAATAAAGTTTTTTTCTTTAAAGAAGGGTACTTTAGTTATTTGGAAGAATTTAGCAAGGGTACAGTAAATTTGATTTCCCATTTTGTGAGGGCATCTTTTAAAGAAGGGATAATGATGAGCGGGGCAGTGAGATTTGTAGGTTGTGGCCCCCATAATTCCGTGTGTTAAATGCATGATAATATAGTGGCGGCATCCCCGTCAATGGAGAGCCCATCCCATAGCCATTTGTCTACAAATCTATGTCATCTTCTTAGCAATCTTGATCCCTTGTAAAATTTGAAATACCACAGTAAATATGTTTCAGGACTATTTGCTATAAAATTTAAAAACTGTTTTTGTTATGAAAATAAGAAAAAATAAGGAAAATATAAAGAATATGTTTAGTTTTTTTCTTCTATAAAACACGGAAAACACATAAAACGCTTATAGCTCATTTAGCTATAATTTTCAAAACCGCTTTTCTGCTCTAAAAAAAGAGTAACATAAGCGAACATGCTTGGCTATCGTTGGAAAACTATTTTATTTCAAAATAGCGAGAATACATTTGACTCCTATTTTTTTTCCTGAAAAACATTATACATAAAACACTAAATTCAAATAACACTAAGAAGCTTGTTTGGTCATGTTTTTAAAAATTATTCTTGAGAGCTTTGTTTGAAAACATAAAGAAAAAACTTTTAGTGTTGTTAGAAAACTGTTGTTTTCCTATAAATTTAGTATTTCATGGGTTTTTGGTGTTTTCAAAAAAAAAAAACCAAAATGTATTTTCTATATTTTTCTTGTTTTCTTTGTTTTTTCAAAATAACAAACACTTTCAAAAAACTCCGCAATCAACATGTCTCATTTTGTTTCAAAACATAAAACCACTAAATTTAGCGAATGTGTTAAGAAATTCAATGATATTTTTATGTGTTTTTAAAAATATTTTCACAAGCTATTTTCGAAACCAAAAACCACACATACCTTTTATTTGTGTTTTCAAAAACTATTTTCGATAATTGTTTTCAAAAACAGTAACAATCTTGCCCTTAGCTTCTTCCGGAACTATGAAGATAAGCTTGATACTTTGACATGGACAAGTTTTTTTACTTTTATTATTTCCTAATGATATAGTTTGGTGAGTGGCTTGAGGCAGATATTCCAACAAAATGATATTTTAGGACGTTGATGGTGGGAGTGAGAGAGAGGATGGGCGGGGGGTGGGTGGTCACTGTGTAGTAGGCGGTTGTGTAGGGTCTGGTTTTGTCTTCCCAGCTGCATGTGCTGGTCTTTTGTGTGAGGTTAGGCTGTTTAAGCTTATCTGTCATCTGATTTTGATTTCTCTTGATTAGTCAATAAATATATATAGTAGATTTTGACACTTTTGGTCATTCTATCCAAAATTTACGCTTCCATATCTCTTAAATCTTATTAAATCTAAATTATCAAGCGTGATAGTGACTCAAGAAAATAAAGTGTTTGTAGATAGTGACTAAAAAAAAAAGTGCTGGGAGAATTATGTTAAGGTGAGCAAAGTCTGTCGAATTATTAAAACATGTTACATCACTAACAAAATATTAAAAATATACCGTAGAGCAGTAATTTCCCTTATTTAGAGAAAAATAATTTTTATGCGAGCATAATATATTTACAACATTAATATAACATGCTTATTATGTTAAGGTAACATACTTTTGCCTAATGTCAGACTTTTGTCTAATGTTAATGAAAAAGAATTTGTTATATTAGACAAAAGTCTGTAACATTGGACAAAAGACTGTTACCTTAACATAGTGAACCTGTTATATTACCATTATAAGTATATTACATAGAATTGAGATAAAAAAAATAGTTTAATAAATAATTTTAATATCTAATGTTTTATTTTAACTATTCATATAATTGCTTTGTTTTCACATAACACTTAAAAATAAGTAAAATAATAGAAATAATAAAAGTTGTTTTTCTAAATGTTATACATACATATTTTTTTTAAGAAAACCTTTGCTTTAAAATAATCCTAATCATTTATAATAATCCTAAAATAATTCTTAAAATATAAAATATTTATACTTTTTTGAAGAATTCTAAACAAAATATTTTTTGTTTAAAGACATATCAAGCACGTATAAATAAAGCATGCTAAGATTGCGAAAAGCGCTGAATCTTACAGAAATATAATCTTTCTTAAAACATACTGGCCGCTCCTTTCGTGTTCGGTATCTATCGGACGGCTGCTTCTTCCAAGATAAAACGACATACGCTACCACCGCACAAGACCTTGATACTACTTCGTTAACCCAACCATGTCGAACCTATCACTATACTAACAAATGTTTCTAGACGACAACCACTTGATCCAACCTTTACAAACATAGAAACTGAGAATAGGATTCGATCTTGAACAGGAGAGGTCTCTCATTTTATAGAGGAACAATGACTCTTGTTCATCAAAAACTCTTGAGGCCTTTCAGATTTTTTGCACTATAATGAATGCCATTCATTCCTTTGGAATGAATGTTATTCAAACGATTTTTCCAAAAATTCCCCACATGAATGACATTTATGACCAAAAACTTCAAAACTCCGAAAAACTAGGTGATAGATTCAATAGTTAAACCTGCATAGGAGAGGTAGGTGTCACCCTTTAAACCTTCCCTTGTAAAAATATATTTATTCTACTAAGTAGTAAACATGATGTCCTTGAGTTGTTATGTCATTTGTATAGATGGTGACATATCTCACACATGAATCTTCCTAACACATTTCAATTCTCACTTTTATATCCATTTCGCTACGGACATGCATGGTTCTCAGGCAGTTTGGGTGTTTAATCGCGCCCTATTCAATTCCCTTTGAAGTGGCCCCACTTCACTCTTACATAGGTGATCTCCTAATTTAAGAGCAACTCATATTACTCTTATTCTACTTTCCATCACATAAAGATCTTTAAAAGCAAAACTTAACCTTCCTTTTATTAGCATCATTGTTTTATCATAGGAATGTGTACAGAAGATCCTTACGTTGAGAAGACCAAGTCTTTACTATAGTTATCCCTTTTCGACCTAGATCTCGGGATCTCCAATCAACTGCGTCAAGTCTATCAATCGACTTTTTCTTTACGGGCTTTAATCCCATTTTTCGATGACTTTTCAACTAACTCTATTTATTCATTCGACAATGGATCCACAATGTTATATTCGATTTTACATAGTCTAAAGAGATAACCCAGCTCAAGAGTGTTCTTTGATCGTATTATGTTTACGGTTTAATACGCTCGTACTTAATCGCTATACATAATCGCTTGTGCATACCAATAGAAGATTGACTATAGCAATGTATACAAATTGGAGGCTCATGCTTCGCCATCTTGGAATATCCTCTAAAAGGTACAGAACTATCCCGCCTTCAGATTTATTAATGCTATAAACTCAAATTCCATCATGGATCTTGTAATAATTGTTTGTTTGAGGATTTCCATGAGATTGCTCCTCCTCTAGTGTCAACACATAACCACTACGGATTCGAAGCTCCACATTTGATACCCGGGCCATATCACAAGCAGTTTTCAAGATGCGATGATATTCGTGATAGCCCATAATCACGAAAATCGTAAGTACTTAGGTACTCTTATAATTCATTACAATGTTTCGGGATTAATCGTATAACTACTAAATTTACTATTTGAATAGCTATTTCTAGTCTTCAGATAACTCATTAGGTACATGAGACCGTTTATTACTCTAAAGTATTATATTTGAGAAACAATGTCTACTTTATTCTTGGATAGATGTAGAGTTACATCAACTGGTGTTATGGCAATTCTAGAATTGTCTTTATCTAACATTCCAAGAATATTATCAACATAATGTGACTGGCTTAAAATGAGTTCATCCTCGTTGTTCTTACACCCTGCCTCAAATACAACATCGCAGGTCCCATGTCTTTCATACAAACCTAGAATTCAACATATTCTAATAGATATGATCATCTCGATCATCACTCACTTAATAACAAGCATGTCATCTACGTACAAACATACAATGACATATCCATGTTCTGTATCCTTGACATACACACACTTGTCACATTCATCGATTTTAAACTTTATGAAATCATAACATCACAATCACATGGGCCATTGTCAAAGGCTCGCTTTAATTTATACAATGATTTCACTAAGTTATAGACTTTTCTTTCTGAAACTCCGTGCAAAAATCTCTCAGCCGTCTAATAGATTTCTTCATCTAATTCTCTCCATTTTAGAAAGACTGTGTTTACCTCCATTCATGTACTTTAATATTTCTCTATACGAAAATCAAGCACCATCCTATGGAATTTATTCTTGTCATAGGAGAATATGTGTAAAATAATCAAGGCCTTCGCTTTTGTTCGTAGCCTTTAATCACAAGTCTTGCTTGTACTTGTCAATTGATCCATCTCGGCTTCCTTTTCCTCTCGAAAACTCATTTGGAACTTAAAGGTTTACAACCTGGTGGAAGATTCACTAGTTCTCAATGGTCTCTTTCCACATGAGACCCTCTGTAGAGTTCACTGCCTCATTATAAGTTTAAGGTTCCCCTTCAAGCATATAAGTTAGAAAATTTTGACCAAAAGATTTTTCTATCCTTGCTCTCTTACCGTGCCCAGTTTAACCCCACCTATCTTTATTTTGATTCAATCATTTCACATAAATATTCCAACTTACCTTTTGATGAACCTAGCCCTCATTGGATTTACATGAAAATACATCTTCAAATAATGATTTGATTCATCAATTCCATTATCGTGTTCTTGTGAATGCCTGGGATATTTGGTTCATGAACAAGAAACCGATAAGCACTACTATTATGTGCATAACCAAAAAAAATGCAATCAACAACTTTACGTCCTATCTTCACCTTTTTAGGTGGAGGAACTGCCACTTTAGCAAGACATTCCCACACTCGTAAGTTTTTGTAGGATGACTTTCTTCCTTTCAACAACTCATATGAAGTCTTTATGTTTTCTTTTAATACCTTATTCAAAAGGTAATTAGTAGTAAAATGGATCCCCCCTCCCAACATGTTTTGTGGTAGACCAAACTTATCATCATTTCCTTTAGAGGATTCTTTCGCTCAACCACTTACTGATTGAGGCGACAAGGGCCAGGGTTTCATGTATAATCCCATGTTGAGCACAAAAGTCAACAAATGGTGATTCATACTCACCACCTCGATAACTTCTTAACACTTTCATTTTCTTGTTGAGCTGATTCTCAACTTCATTTTTTTTGAGAACAAATTTCTCTATTGCCTCATTAATTTTGACTTTGAGTAGGTACACAACAGTACTTAGTGCTATCATCAACAAATGTAATAAAATATTTATTACCAATTCATTGTTTGTACTGATATAGAACAACATACTTTACTTGTAGGTTGTGAACCATCACTTTAATGTTAGATTTGTCCCCACCAATTCTCAGATGTATAAGGTGTTTAGATCAATGAAAAATACAAAAGAATTCATTCCTCAAATTCTCTTTCATCTCTTTTATATGGTGCCTGCAGCAACCACACCAAGTCCGGGGTTTGGCAAAAGAGGTCCCTGTTCAGCTCACCTCTCTACAAGTTATTCCCATTTGTTGATTTGAAAGTTTATGGAGGAATTCTATTTGGTTTGTTTGACTTCACGTATGGTATATGAGGCTTCATGTAAGGGAGAAGGTTAGAGACACGCATATTCATATTAAACCAAAATCCTACAAGCTTCGGAAATGCCTTTAGAGTTGGTCGCTTAACATGGTATATAAGAGTTCGTCTGGGTAGAGATCCCGGGTCTGCCACCTCTCTAGTTATTCCCTATTTGTTGATTTAAGTCCATTCTTGAGGACTTTATTCGTTTATTTGATCATGTGCAGTGTATGATGATGCAATGTAGAGGAGGACGTTAGAGAGCATGATATTCATATTAAACCCAAATTCCATGTGCTCGAGCTTTAGAGAGTTGGATTGCTTAACATGTACAAATTTCAAATCATATATGTCACTGTGGATTAAGTCAAGAGGTTCAAGCAAGGCCTTTCAACACTTCAAAAGATGACCAAGTCAATTTCGCCAACACAAAGCTTCACACTTACGTTCAATCAACTGGGAATGCTCAGAGATTATCAGTTAACACCTACGTAATGTATCATAATTAACGTGTCTTATTCTACCATGCCATAGATTAGAAGACTCAAGAATATAAGCAGAATTACTATCTTTATTCATATTTGACTTAATGATAGCCATTACATTGAGCTTCCACATACCATCACTCATGTAACCTTTCCGACATATATTCCACTTTTGGATAAGCATAAATTTATTTGACTTAAAACCATCCGAAACCATGACTGCTTAGCAATGAACCAAACTCCAAGCTCTAAGGATTTCTGGCTTACATATAATACATTGTCGAAATAATTGCTCATGAACGTGATCTTTAAGACCACTTTTCATTGCCCCTTAATCTCTAAAGCAGCAGAGTTCCCCATGAACACCTTATTGGGAGTTAATACGACCTGCAAAGACCCATATCAATCCACCATTCCTTAGGGTTAGATCCCACCAAGTTCACCTTAGAGAATACAACTATGAGGTCTACGTCAAACACATCCTTGGTGATGCCATCAACCACATTCGCTTCCTTGGTTTTGTTTCTCTTTGATAGCCTACAATGAAGTATGTTTGCGGACCTTAGCTCACAATCAAGCATTTTCCTCAAACTTTAAATTTCGAGACTCCCTTTAGGCCTAACTTAGTGCCTTTGCCTTTGGCTTTCTTGAACTTGGAATCTCGACTCATGTTCCATAATGTTAGTCTTGCTCGCTAGATCAGGTAATTCCTCTTCTTCTCAGATCTATTGTCTTATTCGATGCAAAGTCTAATAATTAGATCTTCGATGCTCATCTCATTTGCATGCCACACTGCCTTCCAAGGTGAGACAACTTCTCAATAGTCAGAATTTGAAAAGTTTCACTCAACATCATTCCCTTAACATTATCTCACGGAGGATTACTCAAGTCTTTAATTCGACCGACCATAGTCTCGAATCTACCATTTTTGTATCGGTGAAAACGGCCCACTACAAATTTCTCGCCCATCATTCTCTCGTTTATATTTCCTGCCTAGTGATTTCTATAAATTTTATTCGCTATTTTCTTACTAAACGCATACATTGTATAAAGCATTAGTCAAAGCATTCATGACATAGTTCCTGCATAGAAAGTCATAATGTTTTCAAGCATCCATAGCACTGATAACTTGGATATCACGCTCATCCTCTTTCTCGCAAGCGTCAAAGTGGTAAGGTAGAATAACATCTTTTGTTGCCATAATTTAAAATTAAGTCCATCAACTTCTCCGAATTTTCTCTAGTCGTGAGATGCAGGCAGCACAGTGAGTGTGCATCACCGACTTCGTGCTATACAGGGTTGATTCGTACACAGCAGGTGATCCCAATCAACAAAATTTTTATCCTATATTTCTCCTACTCGCCGTAGCTCAAGCCTACCGGCAAAGATACGGCCTAGGTCGAACACAGACGAAGTTTTCTTCAGACAAATGATTCGAGGAAGTCGGTGAATTCCAATTTGGATTTTGGGAATTTATAAAAACAGTGGATTGATAATGTTTGGAAAACTGAAATTTAAATAAAATAAAATGTAAAAGAAGTCCTCAAGCATTCCAAGTCATCGGATCTCGGCTCTTAAAGTTCACCGAGGGGTCCCTGTCTATTTCCTTCAAGGCTGGGGAAAATGACCTATAGTCATTTCCTCGAACCTGGGATCTTCATTTAGCTTTTTAAAAATTAAACCCTATGATTTTCTCCCTTTTGAAAAACAACATTTATTTGAGCCTTAATGTTCCCTAAAATGAAAACATTTCCCGATCTACCTCACAAAGGACAACAGTGAAAAGAACTAATGAATCTCGTGGATCTAGCAATAAAGATCCACTCGAACCCTAAAAAAGATTGCTAAACATCGATCAATGAAGGCATATCAAATGAGTTCTAACCTAGAGTGAGAAATAGAAATACATAAATGCAAATAAAAATCCTGCGTTAAAAAACAGTGGAACCGTTAGTTACCTCCAAACTTAGCCAAGAACCCTCCTCTTCAAGGAGAAGAACGACCTAACAACCATCCCCGAGTCATTCATCCTCGTAGATGTGTTCGGAAGCCGAGAAAGGAGGGAAAAAATGAGGGAAACGGAAAATCGAGAAAACCCGTCGAAAGCTAGCCTCTAGAACTTATTTGTTTTTTAATGTTGTTTCGCTTAGTGGATTTTCAGAGCCAACCCCTTTACCATATTTACAAAATAACCTCCCTAAATATTCTTACACCTAGGCAAAGAAAAAAATAAGAAAAACAAAAGAGGAATAAAAGGCAAAACTAGCGCCAGGAAGTCAAATGCAAACAAAGTAAGGGGGCAAGGGTGGATGGTAATTAAGGTCATATAAGCCAATTTTGTGTACCGGCGAATTTCCTCAGATTTTCTTCTCTTCTTCCTTCTACTGGAGCATGAATGCCGAGCTTGACTCGAATTCTTCATGCTTGGATCGACTCAACAATTCGCATAAATCGCATGCGAAACCGCAAAATTTGCCACAAAATGCCATCAAGTAATCAATGCGGACCTTAATGCGTAAATCAAAAGACCAACATAGTACACAAAAAGACTCAAACCTATAATAAATAGTGGTTCAAAATAAAGACTTTCGTAAGACTAATCGTACGCACTGGGGCGTATGTAGTTGGAACATCATTGTTTGAATCAGAGTCCATTTATCTACAAAATTGTAGAAAATGTGTCAAATTTTCTTTTTCTAAAATCAATTTTTAGAATAATTGAAAATAACGTATTATAGAATATTCCCAAGAAAGACTTATGGGATATAGAAACTCAGTGCAGAACCAGCCTCCTTAGAAAATTTATTCAGTTCCCATGAAAGATTGGAGGGGTTACAAACGATCCCACTTAAGATCTAAACTCCTTAGATATAATTTCTTTATATCATAATTTCCAATTTCCTGATCCAAAAAGGAATTGACACACGAGTGTAGAGTTTAGCCTAGTAGGCATATCTCCTTATCATATATTCTCCTCGGCAGCGAAAAACACAACCAATAGTCTGCATTTGCTGATTGCAAGCCAGGATACGAACCTAAAGGTTATAAGTTCAAACCTTATCCTTGTATTTTGATAACAAAGATTTTCCAACAAACCATTTGCTTTTATGGAAAGATTACCTTTCTTTTCCTTTACACGGAGAGACAATTTTTTTTTGGCAAGGATAATTCTTTCCTTTTTTCAGCAAAATATTTTTCTTCCTTGATGATTCGAAAAGAAACAAATTTTTTTTTTTCTCCTTCAGAAAGCAAACCTGTTTGAATCCAAGTAAACCCTTTTTTTTCCAAATAAAAATTAGGGTTCCTCAAAGCACACAAACAAAACTTCCGTTGAATTTTTTTGTTCCAGATCATACAAAAATTTTTTTTCCTTAGGAAACATAATTTTTTTTTTCTCCAAGAAAAATATTGTTTCCCTGCTTTTCAATCTGTTTTAAGCTTGTAGGAAACTCAATTAAACCTGCAACCAAACCTTGGTTAAGGAAACAAATAATACTTGCAATTAGATAGTCACTACATTGTCAGGAACTAGAGGAAGAGAAAAAGAAATCGACAAGGAATAAAAAGAGAAGAAGATTGTGAAAAGGTTGAGTCTTGTGAGGAGTCACAATCTCCTTAAATAGATTACTATCAGATCAACATCAATCTCCTAAGATAAAACATTGTACAAATAGCACCACAACACCTTAATATTACTTTGACGAACTAAAGCTATGATCGAACCTATCATTGTACCAATAACGCTTAAATACAGAACTCACTTTATTCAACCTTTACACACAGAGAAACTGAGAATAGGATGCGATCTTAAACATGAGAAGACCTCTCATTTTATAAAGAAACAATGACTCTTAATCATCAAAACTCTTGAGGCCTCTCAGATTTTTTGCACTAGAATGAATGTCATTCATTCTTCATAATGAATGTTATTCAAACGGTTTTTCCAACAGTTCGAGTCCTAATGACGATAATTTATTACATTGTTACTAAATTGTTTAGCAAGTTAAAAAAGAAAAGAAAAGAAAGTAGTACATGTAATCATATAAATCAAAGATTTGTTAACTTGATATTTATTGAAAATACAAAATTGATTGCTCGAACTTCAAATTAGGTTTATAAATCAAAGTATAAACATATAAAATGAATGAGATTTCAGGCTCAAAGGAATGAGAGATGGAAATATATGCTACTTGATTGAAAATGCTTGTTTTATACTTATCAGAAAAGGAAAATTTTGTCTGAAAATGTATAGAGCCAAGGGCGGAGCCAGCTAAGTTCTGGGTAGGTGCCTAATTTCTTTTCCTTTAATTTTTTAAATTTTCCACAGTAGCTTCGATCTCTATTTTATCATTGTGTTAAAGTTCACATTTATTAAATTCCAAAAATTCTACATATCTTAAAGTTGCCTCTTATCACAGAAGCACTCGTTTTTTCTTTGTTTTTTGACTTCATAAAAAGTAATTTACTTTCAGCATTCCGCTTGTTTTATTTATTTATTTTAATTCTTTTCATGACTTATTATTGAATTAATTTTTTTTGTCATACCACGAAAGGTCCCATGCTTAATTGGCACACAGTCGCAGTGCCTTAAGCCATACCATACCTGGGACATCCTCATACAAAGCTCGAGTATGCACTACGTAGCGACGTAGAAACTCTATCACGTAACACAACCGCATTCTCGAGCTCTAACTCAAGACTGCTTGGTATATGATTTTAATTGTGATGTAGTTAATTAAAATATTTGATTTTTTTGTTTATGGCTTCTATTAAGAAAAGTATATCAGATATTCAAACTCTTCATACAAGAGTATGAAAAATATATATCATATTTTATCATCCAATTGGAGTTCTCATGATTTGTTATCATACTAATTAAATAAAAATGTGTATTTTGAATTTTTTATTTAAAATTTTATTTTCTCAAAATTTAAATAAAAATTAAAAAATTTATTTCTTTCTTTTATTGGTAGATATGATAATTATTCTTATTCAAAATTAATTTTTCAAAATTTTGATAAAATGTTATTTTTTCATAGATTATATATGAATTTAACATATAAAATGAGAATGATTTTTTCTTTGTGGTATTTTTCGACCGTTATTCACTTTAGTTACAATGCAAGAAATTTGTCTCTCATTTGCAATGAGACCTCTCCCTCCTATGTCCTACATTTTGAAATGCCACGTCTACTACATGAGCCTAAAAGATTGATTGAAACTACATATTTTATTTTAAAAATAATCTTTAAAAAAAATATTTATCATATTAATTTTTATTTTTATAAATACATTAAAAATTTTATATAAACATTATGTCAGAACACCAAGCTTACAGTGTATTATAGCTTACACAGATTATCGTTATTGGTTTTCAATCTACGACATGCTATTAACCTGGGGACAAATAAGCTTCATATTATATATTTTTTTAAATATCTACAAGCTTCTATTTACGTATTTAATTAATAAAATTATTTTCTTAAAAAAGAAGAAAATACTAAGAGCACTTTTTAGAATGACTAGCCAAAGACTCCAAATTAAAATGCCATCTTGATCGTCGAACAAGTTTTTAGTTAGGTTCTTAGAGGCTTGGTTTCGAATTTTAAAATGAATGAATGATAAGAAGGTTTGCTGTCTTCAAAATTTCTATATTAATTTATTTTAAAATTATTTTAGCAAATTTAAGATAAAACCTTATAAGCTTCAATGATGCCTGTGATATTTGGATGAAGATCATGTCTCTGTCAAAGCTGTACTCCTTAATATGGCTGCATAAAAGTGAGTTTCCCATTGATGGCAAGTAGAATAATTTTTATAAACCTTATCTATATGTTAGCTTCTTAGAGAATGCTTAGGAAAAAAAATAATAAGAAAAATAATTTTTAATGGCATGGAAAATAAATTTATATCATAAATATACATAATAGACAACTTACAGATCACAATTAATATATATTTTTTTTTGATCGAGGGATTGGGGAGACCTGCAACACAATTAATATAGTTACTCATGTTTGTATAGTTAATATGTTTTTTTATAATAAACATTTTAATTATAATGCAATAAATTATTCAAATCGGTAATCGAACCCTAATCCTCTTCCTTACGCAATGTTGCCGCTCTATTATACGGTAGCTTTGTATACTTACGCATCGTTAGCTTAACATGATAAGATATGTGATTAGATTATAAATAAAGATTTATGAATTAATAAATAGAGATCAAAAAATTAATTTATTCATTTTTTTCATTTTAATTTTTATGTTTTTTAATCATAATTTAAAGTTCATAAATTATTTCCTTTCTTCAAATTTATTCTCAAAATAAATTATTTAAAAAATGTATACAATTTTAACTAATTTGAATAATAATTTCTTTTGTACTTGATAAATTAAAAATATGAGGAAAAACAATATATTATTCTAAGCAATGAGAACCCTTAATCAAAGAAAAATCCTTAAAATGCACTTTCAATAACTTTGACGACCAAATACCGTCTTCTTTTAAATTATCGATGGACTATGAGGAAAACACTATATACATGTTTGGTTCATGTTTTTAAAAACGATTTTTGAGAATATTTTTTGAAAACACAGATCTTTTTTGAAGCTTATTTGGTTATAGTTTTTGAAAACTGTTTTAATAGTTCCAAAAAACAAGTAGAACAAGGAAAAATATGTTTTGATTCTTATTTTTTTTTTTGTTATGAAAAACACAAATAATACAAAAACACTAACCAAGATAATGCTAACAAACGCTGCAGAATACAAAGCACACAGCCTCATATGTTATTAAAAATCGTTTCGAAAATAGTTTTAAAACACGAACCAAACATACCTTTTGTTTTTCAAAATTGTTCTTCTTTTAATTAAGTGTTTTCGCGTCGTTTATAAAAAAAAAAAAAAAAATCTAAGACCAAATGTATGTCAATGGTTTTCCTTATTTCCTATTCTTTTTCAAAACAAAAAACTGTTTTAAAAAAGGTTAAAGAAGCATGTCCTATAATTTTTTTTTAAATATTTCCAGACTTTTAAAAAATGTTTCTAAAATTTAATAAAATATTTCAAAATCTAAATAATATTCCAGAGTGAATATTTCACAACAAATATTTCAGATTTTATTTTATTTCTCAGTTACATAGTAGTTAATTTTATAAATTTCTTTTATTATAAAAATAGATATAGATAATAAAAATCCTAATGAAAAATATATTATCATTTTACCTCATTAAAATATTATTTAAGTAATTTCATTATATTTTATTTGATGTGAAATTACATTTGAATTCAAATTTTTGATGATTTGCATCCTAATAAGCTTTGACCAATTAAAAACTATTTGATTGAACAAAAAATTAAGATTTCATATACTTGATTGAAAAAAAGAGTTTAGGCACTAAAATATAAAAATAAAATAAAAAGTTGAGACTCATTCATGCAATTAATTATTTTTTTAATATTGATTTTTCAGATTTTTAAAAATGTTTATAAGATTTTATAAAATATATAATTTTAATGACAATTTCATACCGCAGTGAAGTTCCTCATAATGATGGGTAAAAAATAGTTTGGAAGAATTATGACTTAAATGTTTTGAAGAATTATGGCATGACTTAGAAAATTGACTTTGAAATGGATGTTCTTCAATTTCACAACTATGATAGAATGTACAAAGTCAAGAAAGAATTAAAGGAATCGGTCTTTTCTACTAGTCAAGAAAGAGAGAGGATCATGATGCATTTTATAAGTAAATCTTGTGGATAAATGTGATAAAACATGTAGGAAGGATAAGACATCTTTGAAACATATCCCCTTGAGTAATTTAATTCTCTACAAAATAGTTCAAGACAAGGATCTCTCACTTGTCTTGTGTAGGCCTGTAGGGTAGGACAAGTTGAGAGCCGTGTTCTTTTTACTTGTTTAAAGGGTGATGATTCTAGTCTATCCTTCAAACTTATCTTCAATTTGGACTCCCCATTGGAAAGGTCAAAAACCTTCAAAAGAATTTATATTTCTCTCTAATTGCTCTATCAAGAATCTCTTGCCTTACTCATTACAAGCATATCAATTTATACTACTTATGGATGCCATATGGCTTATTACAATTGGTTTGTAATCCTCAACGTGATACTTATCGTGATAGAGTAGTGCGTAGTGGAGGATCAACTCAATGGACTCCACGATTGCCCACATGTCCCCTCACGTCTCAGCACGATGATTCTACCTAGCTCTAGGTGACTTGGCCCATCTGCCTGAGCAAGCTCACCTATGGCTCGATATGCCCGATATGAGGGATGTCCAATATGCCCGACGCGTAGGATGTCCTACCTCACATATGCCCGGCTGTGCCTAATAGGGTACCGGGCCCAATCTCGATCGGGCTTAGGTTTTCGTGCTGTCGTGGTTGCTCACGTGTCAATACGCTGGTTTTAGACTTATCTTATTCCACTAGCCCCCTGTCAAGCAAGGTGACAATAGTCTCGATTAACGCTTATGTTAGGGTTGCCTGATCTCTCATGTCCTCAAGCTTGTCTAATGCGAGGGTGAGTTCCGTGGTATCACCTATGTGTAGAACGCCTAGTCCTGATTCCATCAGATTAAGTGCCCCAAGATCAAAAAGGCCAGGTGTATGGCGCTTCTTCGATAGGTTGCCTTGGTGTCGCGGTCGCAGCCCAGAGTGCGACGGTAGCTCGTCAATCTAATTTTCCCTTATCCGACGTTAGTCTCTTCTTGTGTAAATGAGCGCTTTTGTTTGTAAATCTCTACTGGGTCATTCGACGGGGTATCAATGGGTGAGATATATTGACTCTAAACTCTGCCACATAATCGATGAAATAATTCATTGATAAATCAGGGCTCGTTGTTTCCGAGACCTATAGGATGCGGGTATTTGCCAGATAAACCTGCTTTAAGTGGCCACCTTAATTTGAATGTGGCTTAATTCTTCCGCCCATTTCAGGAAATAATCGATGGTAATGAGTATGAACTTTCTGCCTATGGCTCGAGGCGACCACCATGTCAATTCCTCACATATAGAAAGGCCATAATGATACCGACAGAGTATAATGGTCAGGGCATGAATAACATCACAATTTTACTAAGTATCGCAGCTCGACAAACGCTGACTCATGTTTCCATCGCCACCGCAGAGAAACCTGCGGTCATAATCCTGTGACATAATGATCGTCCACCAATGTGGGTACCGCAAATACCTTTGTGTATTTGCTCAATAATGAGCTTGATCTCGTTGGGTGGCACGCATCTTTGGAACGAGCCTAAAAATGACCAGCGGTATAAAACATCATTTGTTAAGGCATACCTAGCCGCTCAGTTTTTTTTCTTTTTTTTTTTCCGACAATGTCTTCTTTGTCTCGCGTAATTCATTTTTCAAATAATCAAGGATTGAATATCCATGAATCACTGATTCAAGTGTCGGCTTATAAGGATGGCTCATGAAAATAAAGGGATGTGTTATGCTATCCACTCCAACCCTCCCCCCCCCCCTGCCCCTCCTCCCCCTGGTAGTGTACAAGGCACTGGAAGCTAGGATTGCGGGAGGCACTAGCCATTCGGCTTTTTTGATCTTGGATTTGGGGCTACTACAAATTTCAGGAACTGAGATACTAGGGAATGTGTGATAGCTAGATACTGAGCCATTTTCTCGTTCTTAGCCTCATATTTACCATGAATTTGGGATGCCACCAATTGTAAATCACAATAAATTTCCAAGTTTGAGACGAAGAGATCTTTATCCACTAAGACCCGAGAGCACAGCCTGATATTCGACTCGTTTGTTCGAGATAGCAAACAAAAACTTAACTACTCCGGGCAACGGGCAAGCCTTCGAGACCGCACTATACCGCTCCTCCTCGACCACTTCGAGGAACCATTAGTTTCTGCAGATAAAGGTTCACTAATGTCATCATCAAGTATGTTTGACATCTCACAATGAATTTAAGCACCCTAACCCTTAATAATGCACCTCAGCGACATACATGACGCTTGATTCGCTTTTAGCCTTACGACTCACTTCAAGATCTCAAAAGCATCAAGTCAGGTAAGATGGACTCTTATCAGAGCTTGTTAGATGACTATGATGTGAGATTGAAAGTAGGGCGTATTTAGCCGCCATCTCCGAGTGGCAACCCGATTCAATCAAAGCTCTGTATCGAGTCCGACATTTGCTAAGATTTTACTCACAGCATACAAGTCTGACTACCATCTATGCCTCCGCCTTATCGGGGCGTCGTGCTCACGCTTGTTGCTTAGCCGCCAAGTAGAGAGATGAGTCTTATTTTCAACAGTCGGGATGTAATTGGGAGGGGAGGCAAGGTAATCTTTGATATCTTGGAAAGCTCTATCACACTCAGGACCCTACTCCCCTGATGAAGCACCTTTCAAAGCCTTGAAGAAAGGACGAAGACGATATGAGTTTCTAGAGATGAACATGTTCAACGCTACCAATTTTCCTTTCAGAGCTTGTATTTTCTTCCGCTTAGGAGGTCAGACATGGAGGACGACTATGGATTTCTGCGCCATTTCTATTCCTCACACTAAAAGTCGAGGAACTTCCCGAATTCAACCCTAAGGTGCATTTGTTGGGGTTCAACCATAGGTGGTGTAATCTCATGAATGAAAAACTTTTCCATGTGAGCCATTTGTCTCAAGTGATCATGGATTCAACATCATATCATCTATATACTTTCACTGGACTCATAGGCTCGAACATGCGAGACATCATGCGCTAGTAAGTTGCCCCAACATTCTTAAGGCTAAAGCGCGTGACATTGCAGCAATACATCTATGTTGGTGTTATGAAGGCCGCGTTCACCGGGTCGGGCGAGAACATAGGAATTTGATAATAACCTGAGTAGGCGTCTAAGAAAGACAAAGTTCGTGCTTGACGATGGTGTCTACTATTTGGTCGATCCAGGGTAGGGGGAATGTATCTTTCAGGCATACGTCATTGAGGTCAGAGTAATCAACACAAATCGCTGCACTTTCCATTTTTCGCGTAACTACGACATCGCTAGCTATTCTAGGTATTGAATCTCTCAAATAAACCCAATCGCAGCGGGATTGTCAACTTTCCTTAATTACTCATAGCGTAGGGATGGATACGCCTTTTAATTTCGCAGATTGTTTATACCTTTCGTAGATCGAGTCGTGTTATGCCATACTGGGGAGATGGGCATATCACTGTGTGACCAAGCAAATATATCGGAATACTCCTACAAGAGTGATAAGAAGAAGTCAACTTCTTCTTGAGAAAGGGAGGTTCTGAGACTAACCTGCTCCGAATGAGGGATGAAGTTTTAGAGGCTCTACCACTCTAGAGTCATCGTTTGGTCAAGAGGACCTCGAAGTTATCGCCGCTATTCGATGACCGATTTTTTGTCGCTTATTCAACCACATAACAAGCATGGTGGCTTAGTCCCTTCGATATCAATACGGCCCACTGAGTTAAAGTCGAAGCATTTGCGGTAAAGAAGGTAAGGCCTTCTATCGCATGAATCCTAAGTACTAAAATAACGCTGAGGACGAGGGCTCACAATTCATCGTAAGTGGGACAATGACAAGACAGGACCTACCGCTATCGAATCACTATCTCCCGCAGCGAGACAACGAGGCTAAGCCAAGGCTCCATTAAATTCGACCAAAACTCTCCTAGATTTGAGGTTATCTAAGGCTTTGTATCCTAGTTCGAGCAAAGTGGAGAGGCAGAGGAGGTCATAAGAATCCCATGATCAGATACGCCTCATTAAGTGACATCCCACCTATAATGTTGTAAGTGAGTGCATAATCATGAGGCTTAGATAGTCACATGCAAGGGGGACTCGAGAAGGGCATAGTCTCGCTGACGGGTCTATATAGGATGTCAGTGAAACTATAATGAAATCACCACCAAAGTATTTGAAGAAGGTCACCCTCGATCTTGTGGAGCCACCCAAGTGCATGCTGGCTGTGTCGACATGTGCCAAGAGCTCAGGTAACCTCGACTCCTCAAGGTATTTTTGTTAGAGAAGTGTTTCAAAGACTACCACGTAGCACTTATTTTAGCTGCCTTATATTCATTTATAATAAACACATCTTTATTTCTTTCGATGTTCATTTAATATATGAATTGATAGTGATCTTAAATCAAATTAATGAAATCCTCGACATTAAATAGCATAAAGGAAATCATGATTGTGATCATGATAATGAGATTCCCATTACGTAATTGCTAGTATCTAAAACTATCGCTAGTCATGTGGATCAACAAGATCGACATCAAGCCGATCTCGCATTGCACTAGCATATGTTGTACTCCTTGATTTGATCAAGCAGATGATCTCATAAACTGTGATCATCGTGAAGATTAGAGTATACATATGAGACAATCATATGGATTATCTATTCAAACATCAATGATAGTCTCATCATAAGCAACGCTTGCAAGTATCCTGTGACTCGAGGTGCTCAATGGTATCTCGTTACTAATTCATACTGACTGATCCTCGCTTCCTTAAGAGAGGTTTTACCACTGTGGTGATGATCAAGTATACTGAGGTATTCAGCACTGAGTAGGTAATGAAGGATCTTCACCACTCCCGATAGAATGAGGATACCCTCAAACATCTCATAGATCATTACTAGAATCTCTAAATGTATAATCATGCTCAAGAAGAGTCTTCAAAGGGCATGCTTTGTGAGTAACGGACTTGGAAAACAAGATAAATACACTCAGGCTAGTTCATCTAGTGGTTTTATGCATACCCATGCTTTCAACTAAGTCGGTATAGATGGAGGAAAGGATAAGATTGCATAATATATCGTGATATGGAAAGGTTCATAGTCAAACCCTCGACTCTTCCATTAATCAGTCATGATGTGTTGTTGGATACGCTTGACTTGATTGACCAAAGGGTTGATTCAAGTGGCTAACATAACCAGAAACCTAATGGGTCACACAATTGTAGATTCAAGCATGAACAAAATAGTCTCTCGACGGGTAACTGCTGGTAGATTGTAACTGATGAGATTCGACCGAAGAATAATGATTAGGAATTGGACCATTTAGGGATTAGGAGAATTTCGGGGTCATTTGAATGACCATATGGGTCATCGTCTGCCATTCTTCGCCTAAAGAACCCATGAGGATGCACACTACATGTATGTGACTATCTATGCAAACCCCCTCTTTAATGAGGCACCATGGTCCTTTTCCATGTGTTTGGCTTCTATTTAAGCCAAGCATCTAGACCCTAATCAAAAAGTCGTCATTCACACTTGGAAGAAGAGAGAAAAACTTTTCTCTCATCTCCTCTAGCCTTCTCTTAAAAGGCTTGATCTTAGCTAGCAACAAAAATCAATCCTTAGCCATCTCCTTTGAGGTTTTCTTCTCCAACCTTCGTGATCACCATCGAGGTCTCAGACTCCTAGAGAACTCGTGGTTTGCTGCACATCTTCTCCAAAGAAAGCATCATCTACATCAAAGGAGGCTGGAAACTACAAAGGTAACAGTTTCTAAACACCCTATGGTTGTTCAACTTTGATGATTCAAGATTATCCATGGACGATAATTTTTTGTATTTCGTTGTGTTTTCGTATGAGATGCAAATTTCTTGGAAAATCCCTACAAATTTTGTAGGTATCCTGACATGAAAATTTTAATAACTTTTTAATCAGAATATCTGGCTGTTAGATGTCTGTGGTCTTGCGGGTATTCACAAGATTCGGATTTGCCTCTTCGATCCCGGTCACCCCTCTAGTGGATTCGGGGCCATTCGAACCCTTATAAGGACTAATGATCGAGAGGAGTCTAGAATGAGTTAACCCAAATCTGGGCATGTTGTGTGCTCATTCCGCCTCAGTTCTTACCTAACACTTTCTTATCCTCCTAACTTCTCCTCGTGGACCGGTGCATCTCTGCTTCGCAGATCATCTATCTCGCCATCATAGCCTCTCTTCCCATATTGCTATTGTCAGGCCTTGATTCGCATGTGGAGTGCTGCAACCCGCCACTGCGGGCGATCATGCAATTTCTGAAGATGTATATCGGGTTCCCCTTCAAACAATTTGTCCATGCTTGCCTAAGTGGACGAAGTGAAAGCGTAGTCGAAGAACTGAATGTCAGCGGAATGGCTCGCTTCCATACCGCAAGACCGCACCTATGCTTCACTACCTGAAGTTAGAGGATCGTTGCTCCAAATCGCATCATAAAATCTCTAATCGATTGGATTATCCCATCCGTACAGAACAAATCGGTGGCACTCTATTTCCTCTTGAATGAACACATGTATTAGGTTACAAACTTCTCGGATAAAATAAGAAAGGACTTTACTGTGTTAGGTGGGAGGTGATGAAACCAAGACAAGGCCGGTCCGGCGATGTTGGACAAGAACACCTTACACAAGAGGGCATCATTATTGTTTTTCAATGTCATGAACTAGCGAAAGTGCATCAAGTGATCAAAGGGGTCCTCTAACCTATCATGCATCTGAAATTTCGACAACATGAAATGCGGCGGAGCATCCTCATGTAGGATGGCAGTAACAAATGGGGAGGTCTATATGCCATCTAGCGCTCGTAAGATAGGGTCCAGATTCTTAGGAGGGGAGGAGGTCCTGTTCATTTGATTCTTGTCCACAATAGTTTTCGATGAAATGGTCGAGTAAGAGGTTCAAGCAGTGTATTTATTCGTCAGCCCAAGTTTCAGCAAGACTATCAAGGCGAGGGGTCAGAATCGTGGAAAGTGTGGTTGTGTTCTTCTCTTAACCTAAGTTGCCAAGAAAGAGGGGAGATGTCGATGATGTGGGACTCTTGATGTTCTTTATCATTTGTTCTAGCAACAACATTCTCTATTCCATCGATGGCGTAGAACTGGCTATGCGATTCACCATTAGATACTCGAGGAAGCAAATGGTCATCTTCAAGTAGTCGAGATGTAAGAGTAAGTTTCCCATAGATGACAACAATGGAAAGTTAAAACTTCCAAAGAATTTATATTTATCTCAAATTGCTCGTCAAGCAATTCTCGCTTTTACCGATTACAAACCTATCAATTTATACTTCTATGGTTCCACATGGCTTTCTATTAGAATTGGCTTCGCAATCCTAAACCTCGATACTTATCGTGATAGAGTAGTGCGAGGGGCCATCAAGTAAAATGAACTCCATGATTGCCCACGTGTCCTCCTCACGTCCACATAATTTTCAATCAGAGTATATCTTGTTTCTACTAGATTTAAGAGCCTACTCAAATAATATACAGCCTGCTCATGGCCTTTAGAATTGTTTTGTGCTAAAAGACAACCTATTGACTCATTTGCGACTGATAAATATAATTTAAGTTGATGACCTTGTATTAGAGGCATTAAAAACAAAAGCAGGTTTGTAGAGGTACTCTCGATCTTATCAAAGTTGCTCGATGTCAATTCTTCCACCAAACTCTTCCATATCTTTCACCTTCAATTAAGTTGTAGAATTCCTTGGTTTTACCTCGCTGTGTTAGAGATAAATCTTCTTAAAGAATTTATCTGACCCAAGAACTTTTGGAGTTATTTCTTGTTTTG
Organism: Tetrastigma voinierianum; assembly: GCA_016808115.1. Classification (NCBI taxonomy): domain Eukaryota; kingdom Viridiplantae; phylum Streptophyta; class Magnoliopsida; order Vitales; family Vitaceae; genus Tetrastigma; species Tetrastigma voinierianum. Next base: position 35,288 of record JAEQBH010007745.1, on the reverse strand, counting down.
TGGAGCCTTGGCTGAAGTAATAGGTTTTTCTTTGTTCTGATCCACTTCTATCCCTATTTGGTGAACCAAGAATCCTAGAAAATTCCCAGAACGAACTTCAAATGCACATTTAAGTGGATTAAGCTTCAATTGATGATGTCTCATCCTCTCAAAGCTTTTCTTTGGATGATTTACATGCTCATTGGTTCTTTTAGATTTAACCACAATATCATTAATGTATACTTCCATGTGGTGGCCTAGCATGTGATGGAAAATAGAATTCATTGCCCTTTGGTAAGTTACACATGCATTTTTAAGACCAAAAGGCATGACCAACCATTCAAATGTCCCTATGGAGCCAGGACATCTGAAGGAGGTCTTAGGTATATCCTTTACTACTATTAAGATCTTATTGTAACTAGAGAAACCATCCATAAATGATAACAATTTATTATTAGCAGTAGAATCAACTAACATGTCGGCAATAGGCATCACATACAAGTCTTTAGGATTAGAAACATTTAGATCTCTAAAATCCACACATACCCAAAGTTTTCCATTTTTCTTCACACAGGAACAATATTTTCTAACCATTGAACATACCTTATAGTCCTGATAAATTTAGCCTTCAATAGTTTCTCAATTTTCTCATTCACCTTTAGCTCTAATTCCTTAGACATTCTTCTAAAAATGTCACTGCTGGAAAGAATGGAATTAGAGTCTGATGGGAAGACGATGTTTCACAAGGCTCCATTCCAATCCTAGAATCTCATCATAATTTAAGCAAAACAATCTTTGAATTCCCTAAATAGTAATATAATTTGTCTTTATCTCGCTAGTGGGTAAGAGAAAACTGATGTACGAACTTTTGGTTCTTCCATAGTTCCGAGGTAGATCGACCACCCCTTTATAGACCTAAATTCTCCGCTATTTTTCTTCTTAGTTTGTTATTGAAATGCCCAAGCAGTTAAAGGTTTCCCATTCGTTGAGGCCAAGTAGTGTTCTAATCAACAAAATTTATATCCTAGGATTCTATTAATGTGACGTGAAGAAAGCCACGCAAAGATAGTGGCTCTTGTATTCGAACACTGGGATGGGTTTTCTTCGTGAGTAAGAGTCATAGCAGTATTGAAAATTGGGTATTTCGTTGGATTTTAAGAGTTTGTCAAAACAAGGTGGGTGAATGGTTGAAAACTCGAAATAACTTGAAGTAAAAAGCAAGAGAATTTCAAGTCTTCGGGCCACCGCTTAAATGGTTCTAAGTTAACCGACATGTCCCTGGGCTTTTTCTCAAGCACAGAGTACGACATATAGTCATTTCCCAAACCGGATCTTCATTTAGCTTTAAAACCTAAACCCTAAAAGTTTTCCTCTTGAAAGATGGTATTTAATGAGCATAAGTGCTCCCAAACGATGAGAACACACCTCTTAAACCTACAATTCAGTAACTAATAAGAGACAACTAACTAGGCATTAGTGGATCTAATGATAAGCATCCACTGAACCCAAAAAGCTTGCCAAATACATGTTAGGGAGAGCATGCCTAAGAGATTTAACCTAAAGTGAGAAGCAGGAACACAAATACCCTTAAATACAAACATGAAAAGCATGAGAACATGTAGCTTTCCCTCAAAACTAACACCTGAAGGGCCTTCCCCCTTCAAGGATGAGGGGCTTTAGCCGAGCATCCCTTGATTTGTCATCATCAAGGGGTGTTTGGCTAGAGAGAAAATGCAAGAAAGTGAAGGAAAGGGAGAGAAAATCACAAACCAGCCGAGGGAGAGGAAGCTTCCTGCTTAAATTTCCTTGATTGATTGATGGAGTGAAAGTTGATTGATTTACAAACAAGACTGAGCTTATATAAAGCCTGTGTGATAAGGAAATTACAAAATGCGCAAATGAACCAAAATTACATCAAGGGTAAACTCAGATAAAACCATAAAAAGGTGGGTCAAAAAGGCCACAAGAAAAGTGTGAGTAGTGTCACAATTTCGCAACCTCGCTGAAATTTACAGTTGCGCACTTTCGCAACCCCGCAAGATTTAATCGAAGCTCTCCTTCTTCAGCATTTTTGCCTCCAAATTTCCTCTCTACTGACCACGCACTGGACCCTACGGTTCATCAGGTTTTGAATCGAATTGAAGATAATGAGGTATTTCATTCAAGAAACTACAATAATGTAGCTACAAACGGATCGCATAAAGCCTGACCTCAATGTATCAATTGAGTTATTAAAGTCGATTAGTACACAAAAAGTGCTTAAAACCTGCTATAAACAGGGCTTAAAATAGCACTATTTGGGCACTAATCACTCCCCAACTGACACATTGCTAGTCCCTTAGCAATGATAAAAAGAAGGAAGATCATGCCGACTATATATATGCAAAAAGGGATTGTCTTGTTAAAAAGTGTGTATAAAAATGAGGCCTTACTTTTAGTATGAAAATCGGGACTCAGACAAAAACCAAATTTTGAAGAAGAAGTGCCATGCGTGAAAAAGTTTCTGCAGCAAGGTTCATTCTAAGGAACCAACCCGAACTCTCCACCAAAATCTAAGTGGTTTCACACATTGTCACCAATAAGCCGCTGCTACTCTCCCCCCCTAACCAAACCATCGCTAATGCCTTGCATCAATGACTACTCTAAATAGATTAAGTCCCACTCTATTTCACACTTTATCAGACATGTGGTGCAATGTCAAACTCGACTTCACCAAAGTCCGTGTAACTGGATCCACCGATGATCTCCCAACCAACTAAGGTTTAGTGGCATCAAGTCAAAAGGATCTTTCGAATTAATTAACTCTGTGTTTCACCCTGACTCGAATGATTTCGAGAATCCAAGACCTACAACTCACTAAACTCCACCAATCCACCCATGTAGCTAGCATTAAGCTCCAAGTGGGCTCCCAACCGCCTGCGAGGCACCAGCTTTAAAGGTTTTCAACAGAGACCCCTGACCGTGCTCTGTCAAGGCAAAGCAATCACGCTTTTCTATTCGCTATTTTCTTTTCTTGTCTTTTCTTTTTCTTTTCGAAGACACATCGTCTTCATTCTGGTGTGGAACTCGAACTCATTATAGGGCGTCAACGAAACTAAGGCCTGCTTTGCAAAGTAAAAGTGGGGAATGCAAATTCTTCACCCTATAGATCGAAAACTGATGTGCACTATGCGCTGTGGCAGATAATGGCGGAAGACAAGGGCTGATTTCACTGTGGTCTTCTAACCGACTAACAACCTAAATCAAGCATGGAACTAGTCTAGCATTGATGCAGCATATAGTGCTTCAACTTTCAATTTATTGTGAAAGGGAAAAACCACTAAACTATGGGGAAAATGAGATGCAAAAGTGTAGAAAATAGAGTCAGACATATATATAAAGGTGTATTTCACAAAATTTTCGCCAGAAAGAAGTAAACAACAAGCCTCTAAATATACAAAAACGGGCTTTACTGCATATGTGGTACAAACGTAACTAAAGTCAATAAGATGAACATCACTTCCAACACTAACTCTCAATCCAACCGTAAAGTTCGCTGGCGGAGCTGTGACTCTCCAATCACGGCTACGAAGACCATCTCACCGGATAGCCGAGGTGTCGCTCGTGGAGTGGCTCAAGGCCGCTGCAGCCGCTAACACATCCAAGGGACTCACAGTGGGCCGTATGGTGGAGGAGCGCCGATCCCGCTGGGGGAGGGGTAGCAAGAGGCCTGGGAAAGTGTGGGCATGCAGAGATAGCAGGAGCGCCCAAGTGGCCTGAGTCGCATGAGGATTGTCTCACCAGGCACTGCCCTGGGTAAGGAGTCATCCCATCTCGCGAAAGTGTGGCATGTATACGCAAATGAAGCCGCAGCTGGAGGAGAATGAGAGGATTACCCCGCGATAGCCTAAAGTCCCCTGGTGAGATGGTAATGCACTCAACGAGGTGGCGCAGAGGTGCCCGACCCACTACGTCCCGAATGAGCAAAGGCATGGGGTCGAGGGCTCTAAAGGATAGAGGGCAGACCTGGAGCATGAGGCACCTGAGCCGAGCCACCGGAGCCGTGGCCTGCGGAGCCGGGCGATCGATGGAGTTTTGAGCCCAGGCTCCTCGCGGTAAAGTACTATGTGACAACCTCAATGACTATCGCCACCGCTCGCCCTTGTCTCGGTCCCGAGGGGGAAGATGAAAGGCACGAGGTAATGGCCCCGCCACCGATCGATAGTAAGGGTGGCTCACAGCTCGCGGCGACGCCTCCACCGAGGCTCGACCGAACTACGTGCTCTAGCACTGCATAATAGTCGTGGGAAATAGAAGAGGCATGGACTCACCACGTGGAAAACTCCCAAGATCGACCCCGTCCCGGAGCGGAACAAGGATCACATAATCAGCCCCGCAGTATCGAAACTGTAATCCCTCCAAATACGATATAAGGCCTCCAAAATGGGCCCCTCCTTTGAATAATGTGCTGGAGCGGGAATAGATTAGACCTCAAAATGTGGTTCATCAAAGCATACGTCGCGGAGGTGTCATCACTAATATAGTCCCACCGTAGCGTCCATGGAGAGAAAGCCACCATCTCCCCGGGTCGAGGGACGAGGCCACCTCCGTCTATAGTTTGTCAGACGGGCGAGGACCACCTGGGCAGATGGAGGAGCAACAGAATGCCCGAGGGCTCAGCATCCTCGGGCTCTGGCGATCGATGGAAAATGCAAAGCAAATATTGGGTTGACCTTTCTCCTGTGACACATCGCAGGATAAAACCTGATGATTACTCAAGGATAAAATATCGACGCCACACATGAACGACCCGCATGGTATATCTTCAAGAGAAGCAAGGAGTCCTGAGTCTCGGCCTCTAGAATGCCGGAGATCATAATAAACCTCCCACGCAAGATCTCTCCTGATCGTTGGGCCAACATTCCCTCGGGACGGTCGTAATGAAGCAGGCCGCCCGATAATAGATACGGGGATAGGTCCGGCTCCAAAGAATGCCTTGATAAGGCTGAGGGTGGCGCCGAGGTCTCGAGTGGATGACTCCCCGGACCCGAGGTCCAGCCCCCGAGCCGCAGGATTCCTCCTACCGGGGCCTAGGATGCATGGAGCAGCTGAGTGGGCCAACCGTATGATATCTCCTCCGGGCGTGGGCCACAGAGAGAGCCCCAAGATTAGTACAAGTAGCCGTCTCGGACAATACGTGTGGAGCACGGCGCACTCGAGGGGCGCCTAAGAAGCACAATGGCGGCGCCTGCAAAGGAGTGGAGCTCCGGCACACCCGCGGCCGAGAGGAATGAGCCCCACGAGTCTTTGCCATCATCGGGGCCTGGAAGAGAGAAAATTTGAAAGGAGAAGTGGGAGTTTTAAACCGGGAGGTGAAAAGGTGAAATGAAATGAAGGGAAAAGGGGGTTTATATAGTGGATCGGGGTAGGTGGGAAGACATGACAATTAATGTCATTAGTGGCCATTAATCGATGGGTTAAAAAAATTAAAGAAATTTAATAAGTAGAGAGTGAAAGGAAGAGCTGCTGTGCAAACGGAGTTGCAAAAATAAAAGACGATGAATAGTGTCTACAGGATGCGATTTTCAAAGCTAAAATTCCAACCCGAAATTCTCAGCAAAATTTGGCTCCCAAGACTGGAACACCCGCAACAACACAAGACCAAAATTCATGAGAAGATAAGCTTGAAAATGAGGAAATTTACAAAATTTCCAAATTTAAGGATATTAATGAAAATCCTAATTTAAAACTTGAAATAATGTAAAGAAAAATCCTATTAAAAATTGGAGTGGTTCCAAGTTCCCGCAGGAAACCACTCCCGCTTGTACACCCAAGAGATTCCATGAGGGTCTAGAGAGAAGCTCCTCCGGGTCTGTGGCTCATTGCAATAGTTCGCCTTCCGCTCCAGGTTAAGCATCCCGTCTCCTAACGCCGGTGGATGACGATGCGTGAAGGGTGACTAATGCAACTGATCCTTCATTAATCGTCGTTCTCATAATTCTTCCCGCAGCTTTTAAGACCGTGCTTTCCTACATCCTGTACACTCAGCGCACTTTCCGATTGCCTCATCCTCGCCGGCTTATCCGTTACTCGTGAAAAAATGTCAGCTCCAAATGTCATGTTGTCAAGGTGAGCCGCATGACTCCATTCCGGGCAGCTTGATTATGGCATTAGATGTGGCAAAAATGGCCTCCCAAGTACGACGGGCACTTACATGCTCTCTACCATTAATTTCGTATCAAGAACCACAAAATCCATAAGATAAGAGGAATTCGTTTCACCTTCACTAAGACATCCTCAACTATCCCCTTTGATATTTTCACTGATCGATTCGCTAAGGATAGGGTGATGTTGGTAGACTTCAACTCCCAAACCTAACTCGCTTATACATCGAGTAATGGGCAAGAGTCGACACCACCGGCTCCCGCATCCGAAGGTGCCTTGTCTATGTGTCCCTCCAATGTCGACCGAGACAAGGATCCCGGATCTTCAGATTTCACTAAGGTTTCGGGTCGGATAGAGTTGACTTGTCTCGCCAGTAGGCCTTCTTGTTAATGCCCAACCCCTTTTTGACTGAGCACAAGTCCTTTAGAAATTTTGCCTAAGTAGGGACTTGCTTGATCATGTCAAGTAGGGGAATGTTGACCTTTACCTGCCTCAGCACTTCCATGATGCTCTTCGCTGGGGAGGCCTTCTTTTCGCTCTTGCTGGGGAAATGGAGAGGCATGTTTTTCATCGAATCCTCTTTAATGAATACGTGTTCCTGGCCTCTACTTCCTCTTTTCTCTGTCTTTCCTTCTGGCCGGTTCGGGGCCTCCGGCCGCCACTTCCTTACCTTCACTCCTCAAGGTGATAATGGCCAACTTCATCCATTTTCAGGTAGGCTCATCGGCGGATCTTCTCCTTCCTTCCTTCTTCCTCCTTCCTCTCCTTCCCTTCCTCCTCCTTCCTTCCTTCCTCTCCTCCTTCCTTCCTTTCATGCACTCCCTAGATTGGTGTTGTCTCGGGAAGGAATCTCCTTCTCCCCGCACCTACACGATCGTCGCTATCGATGGATGACTACAAGGTATCAATTTTGATTTGTGCTTTTGTGGCTTCCATCAATTCTTTTGTCCAGGAGCTTTCTACATTTTCTATTCTTTGATTCAACTAAGCATTAATAGTTTTCGACTCCTCTACAAAATTCCCCACCACCCGTCTCAAATTCACGATACTGGCCAATGTGTGACGAGGTTAGTGGCTTCTGCTGTTGAGAGGTGGACCCATAGTGTTGCTGCTAATGTGCCCCTGGGGGAACATATACCGGAGGTTTAGGCTTCCAGGCGAGGTTGGGGTGGTTCTTCCAGTTGGGATTATATTGCCGCTTACATCGAGCATCGACTGCGGCCTTATTCGCCCACACAACATTCAGATTTTCAACCATCAACCTCATCGAGGGAGAGATCGACAATGTTCTCCTCATGACCGGTAGATTGAAAATCAAACATGGCTACCGCATGTATGCCTCAATCACGCCCGCATTCTCATGTTGATTTCCTCCTGCTCAAGCCCTTCCATCCTTCTCGTCAGCGGACAACCTAGCCTTTGGGCCCACATCCTCCGTCGCTGAATAAATGCCTCCCTTTCGGGTTCACTGCTTGCTTCATTCTTTCTAATTCTCGAAGTTCAAATTTCATCCCATCCCTTGGAGGTCTTAGCAACATAGTTAGGCGGAAATCCACGGCTTCATCCGATTTACCGGCGGGGTCCCCTCAAATCACGGTCTCCAAAGTTGTTTCATGGTAGGACATTCCATCGTAAAAGTGGTTTACTAAGATCCATGTGTCAAAGCCATGGTGAGGGCATGCAATCGATAGTTTCAAGATACCTTTCCCAAAGATTGATAAAATCTCTCATTGTCATGAGCGCAAAGGTATAAATTTTCCTTCAAATTGTCGGGTCTTATAGGAATCAAGAACTTCTTCAAAATTCAAACAGAAGCTACTTCGCTCCCGATGGTCCTCGGGCCTTATGAATTAGTCAAATTTTGGCTTTGTCTTTGAGGGTCAAAGGGAAGGCTTTCAGCTTGAGCAAGTCCATATCAAATGCACCCTCCTTGAAAGTCGTGCAAACTTCCTCAAAATCCCAGATGTGTGTGTGTATGGATTTTCATTTTCCATACCATGAAAAGCCTGAGCAAAACCCAGATAGCCGCACCGCCACATCCTCGCCAGTGGGGTGGCCATGCATGAGGGTGCACTCACCCTGGTGGGTGTAAGGTGATCCTCTATCGACCGTAGGCATCGGGCTCCCTGGGAACCCCTATTAGCTCTGCTGCTTCCTCGTGTGGGGTCTCCATCCTGGCCAGGTAAACCGATTACACCCTTGCTCAACTCGGGAGCACTTAATTTTTCCACTTGCCCCGTAGTGTTTCGTCCCACCGCATACTTCATAAACACACAACAAGCAAGAAACCAACAAAAACAAAACTACCAAAAAGGTTAATATTAGCAAAAATCAAAACAAAGGAAAACAGTCTGCACAATAAAATTTTCAAACTCTCCTACAGTGAACTACAAGTGGAGAAAAATGGTAAAATAAAAAAGAAATGAGATTTCACCAACACTTACAGGACTGATCACAAGTCTACGCCTTTTCTTTCTCACTAGGCACCATCCCCAAGAACGACGCCATTTGATTCGTCTGAGGCCAAGCAGTGTTCCCGAATCAACAACATTTATATCCTAGATTCCTACTACCGACGTAGCAAAGCTATCGCAAAGATAGTGGCTCTAGGGTCGAATACTGGGATGGGTTTTCTCGTGAGAGAAGAGTAGCAAGTGTATTGAAAATGGTGTTTTCTCAAGTGATTTTTAAGAGTTTGTGGAAATACAGGGTGAATGGTTGAAAACCTGAAATAACTTGAAGTAAAAAGATAAGAGATAATTTCTAAGTCTCTAGCCACGGCTTAGGGTTCTAAGTTAACCGACATGTCCTCTGTCTTTTTTCTCAAGGCTGGGGGAGCATGACATATAGTCATTTCCCAACCTGATCTTCATTTAGCTTTTTAAACCTAAACCCTAAAAGTTTTCCCTTGAAAGATGGTATTTAATGAGCATAAGTGTCTCCAAACCATGAGAACACACCCTTAAACCTACCATTCATTAACTAATAGAGATTAACTAATCCGGGCATCGCGATCTAATGATAAGCATCCACCGAACCCCAAAAAGCTCGCTAAATACACGCAGAGAGCGTGCCTAAGAGATTTAACCTAAAGTGAGAAGCAGGAACACAAATACCCTTAAATACAAACATGAAAAGCATGAGAACATGTACCTTTCTCAAACCACACCCTGGCCTTCCTCTGTCGATGAGGGTTTAGCCGAAAGATCCCCCTTGACTATTATCAAGGTGTCTGGGCTAGAGAGAAAAAATGCAAGAAAGTGAAGGAAAGGAAGAGAAAATCACAAACCAAATTTTGTGGAGAGAGGAAGCTTCCCGCCTAAATTTCTCGATTGACACGGAGGAAAGTCAGACCGGATGAGAAACAAGACCATTTATATAGTGCTCGTGATAAGGAAATTACAAATGCAATGAACCAAAATTACATCAAGGGCAAACTAGATATAAACCATAAAAAGGCACAAAAAAGCAATAATTAAAGAAAAAGTGAAGCAATGTCATGGTTCTGTGTTGCGACGTAACCTTGCAAGATTTCCACTGAGCTCTCCTTCTCTTCAGCATTTACCCAAATTCTCCTGTTTGATCATGCATCTCCTCGAATTCGCCAGTTCATCGTGGTTTGAATCGAATTGAAGATAATGAGGTATCGGGTCCTCGCAAAACTACAATACAGAGCGCCAAAGCAAAACGTGATCGCAGCAAACCTGACCTCAATGTATCAATTGAGTTATTAAAGTCGATTAGTACACAAAAGTTCTTAAACCCGCCATAAATTGTATTAAAATAGCACTATTCGGGGCACTAATCGCCTGCCCACAAATTGTCATTGTTTCTTAGGAATGATATTTCGTCGTTGATTTTTCTTCTCTATGATGAAAACGTAGACGGGTCTAAATTAAATCAAGCAAAAGTGCATAGGTTGTATAAGTAATAAAGTGGACAATTAAGTATGAGTTATCGTACACATAGAGATCGATAAGAAAATCTATAAATCAACTACCCCTACTACTCAAGGTCCTCACTATTTGAACTTCAATTTCTAAAGATGAAAATTAAACTAAAAATGAAATGCAGAAATTGAAATAATAAAATCTAAAATTAATACAAGAAAATCAAGAAAATAGACTAAAATAAATGTAATTCACTGAGATGTAATCCAAAAACTAGGAATGGACTGTTCTAACTATCAATTTGCGTAGGTTCTTTGAAATAGATATTTGTTATGGCTCGAATCCCCGGACCTTGCTCAAGAGCAAATTATATAGCCTCGAATGCCTCTTAATGACATACATTTCGCTATCTACACACCATATCTCTTTCAAGACAAATTCTGTCTAAATAAATTACTTGTACCTCGACCCTTTTAATATTCGTTGTTTTCCTTTCCAAGATTTCACAACAATTTCTTAGGAACTGAAGTCCACTCGCTCCATGCATGTGATAACACAAGCCTCCTTCAAAGTAATCGATACCACATAATTTGTGTCGAGTTAATTTTCCATTTCCTCGATTGGGAATCTTATAACACGGATCTGGGATTATTATGCCGAATCGACGACGCCTAAACATTAAACTGATAACCCTAGTTTGTCCTTATGCCTAGTGGAACACACTTCATTGTCACTTAGAAGTGGAAACTTGAATGTGAGGTTTAGAACAATCACCTCCAATGATTTATCTTGAGTGACATTTAGAGTTTATTAGTTCTAAATATATCACCAACATACCCTGTTACTACCATGCTCTCAAGAATCTCCCATCTCTGTGTCACTTAGAGGGCCTCTTGGAAATTAGAGCACAAATACAACTCTATTATGGGTATAATGCCTTAATATCAAGAACCGCTTCTACATGAACAATGTACCGATTGAACTAATCCAATTTCAAAACCCAAAACAATCATTTAAATGCTACAAATCATAACCAAAACACCAAAACCCTTCCCAACAAGAGCTTAGCCTTCCATCACTGGTTCACAAACATCAAACAACTAGTTAGCCAAACAAATTCACTGCCGCAAAACAACCTGAAGAAAAAGGATTCAAAAAATAAATTCCTCGAAAAACCTCAAGATTAGATAGAAAATCAACTAAATATTCATTGATCTTAGCTCAAAATTACAACTAAGATCCCTCATTTTAGTTATAAGAAAATAAAATAAATACAAGAAGAAAATAAAGAAATTAAAATAAAAAAATCTTTAAAAGAAAAGAAAATCATTACTCTACTACTTCACTGCTCCTCCATAAATGGCGCTCTCTCACTGCTCTATCGTCTCATTTTTTTTCAGGCCCTAAATATTTCTATTTATAGGCTCATTAAGTGCGCCTCTGAATTTAGGTTTATTTCACGGTTTTTGTGCAGGTCCAATTATTTGTTATTAGCGACATTGTTATTCTATGTACGACATAGCGCCTTCTCCTCATTTAGGCTCTATCAAAGTGGCATTTTCATAACATTTTTTTCAATATTTTTAATTGCCTTTTTTATGTTTGTTGCGACATTATTGTTCTATGTCGCAACAAAGCATCGTCTATGTGTGCCTTCAAGCTTTGCTTTGAGTTCATTACAACATTTCTTCCATCACTACCTTGTCAAGTCGGTCATGACAAATAAAATAAATATCGCGACAAAGTTGAGTTAACTCCAGTTCATATTTGTTACGACATAGGTTTTTCCTTTTGCCTTGCATTATGTCGTGACATAATTTTCCAATGTCGCGACATAGTTTACTTGTCTCACAGTGTTAACCTTTGAAATGTTTGGTCACAACATAAAATCCTTATCAGAATTAAACCCCAACATAAATTGCCTTCTCGACCGTCACCTCTCGCTTGCGACCAAGTTTGCTTGTGTCGCGACACAATTTCTTCCTTCTGCACATTTTTTATGTCACGACAATCAATTTTTGATGTCGCAGAATATACTTCTCGTACTTTCATTTTGTTTTATGTCACGAAATAAATTTCTGGGCGTCATACATACTTAATGTAGCTTTTTCAACTATGTCACACAAACTCGAACGTCGCGACATTATGAAGTCTTCGCGCCTTTTCTCAATTCGCAGGATATGGCCGCTAAATGTCATGACATTTCTATTGTCGCTTCATCATAATTTATATCGCGACAAACTGCGGAATGTCACGACATATTTTTCAACTGATCTGTGCATTCTCTAATAAATGTCGCGACACGGCTTTCGATTGTCTCGACAAAGCTCCATCTGGCGCTCAAACACTCTTCCCTGGGCCTTTATGCTGCGACATTGTGCGCTTCTCTCTGTGGCTCTTCTCAACTTTTTTAATGCGGACATAGCTTGAATGTCGCTATGGAATTTTAAACCGAGCGCCGAGGCGTTTTCTCACTTTATGTCGCGACATTATTTAGCTTTGTCGTTATATTTTATGCCACTTTCGTCTTCAGTATTGTCATGATAATCAACATTTCATGCCTTAGCCAAATTGTCACGCTTCTCATTTTTAGCCCCATTTATTGCTTTTTCTTGCTTTTCAGTTTCTTTTCTAAATTCTCGCAAACATAAATTGTGAATACTCCATAATTTGGCATTTAAATTGACATTGCTTCCTTAAAATATCTATGAAAAATGGGCTTAAAATTAGATGAGCTTGCACCATCAAACTCCCCAAACTTAAAGTTTTGTCATTCTTACAAAGAAAAGAGTCATTGCTCATTCTCAAACAATTCAAAAATAATTTTAAGGACATTTTTCTTTTCTATCATCTTTTCAAATAAAGCAAACTGGATTGATTAAATGTCTGCTGGGTTATGTCATTTTCGCTCAGCTTTACTTAAATCTTAAAATTTTCAATCTGGGCTTATAATCAAGTAGATAATTCATAGAATGATAAATACATGTAGCTTCTTGATTTCCACTATGGTAGTGTGTGTTAATCTTCCTTATAACTAATTACAGATTAGGTAGCCTTATGAGATAAACATTAAAGAATGGTAGAAGTCTCTCTCAAAGACTTATGTCCCACAGTTTGTTAGTCATATTATTCTCCTAATTAATAATCTAAACTAATTGATAGAAATCCTTATTTTGGCTTTGGGTGCCACCTAAGAGCTGCCTGCTTTTAGAGTATAGCTAGACTCATTGGAAAAGTACTCAGATCTTTCTTTCGACCTTCATATTTTGTAGTCAATGCTCCTCCTCCTTATCCTTCATATATTTGTTTCCTCATCCACATCCATTCAAGAGTTTAAGTTTAACTCCAACTCTTTGCATGCAGTTGGTATTTAATTCATTTCCTTTCCAAGTGTTTTCTCAAGGAAGTCCGGGTGCTTGCTTCAAAATGTTGAAGTGAGCTCTCTATCCGCATGCAACAATTATTTTCTTCATCGCCGCTTTTAGCGCTTCGTGAGATTGAACTTCACTTTTTCCTTATCAACTAGTAAGGTCATTTCCCCATATTATGTATCAATCCATGCTGGACTAAGGGCATTGGAAGGTCTTCCTTTAGTTGAGTCTTGATTGCCTCTTCCCTACCCAAAGTTACAAGGTCTACGGGAAATCAGACTTATTAATCCTAACCAAAACATTTTGAAATTGGAGCATGTCGATGTTTCCTCTTAACCTTTCCTCTTTCCATTGTTAAATTTCCGCACATTTAGCTATTCATTCTTTTCTCTCTTCAACTACATCCTGGTCTAAATTAATTTCCTTAATTTTAAAAGCATGTCAGCATTCTTTTTCCTTTTCACCTCATTCCATAAAGCATCAATAAGTTTTTCTTTAGAAGAAAGATTGTCGGACTTGTTCTGCACTCCATGTAAATTGCTTTCTGCTGTAGTCGGGATACTTAGTATTCTCGTCAAGGATTTTGTGTGAGAGTTTCTATTTTTCTCATGTGTAGATAAGCTCTCCTCCATCAATTCACTGCTCATTTGTACTTAGCACCTAGTAGACAATTAAAAAATAAAAGAAAAACAAACTAAAGTACACAAAATTCATAAAATAAAATGTCAATTTAAGAAAAGAAAAGAAAAGAAAAGCAAATTGTTAATGCTCAAATTAGCAATTCCATTTTTTGTTGGAATATTGATCTATAAACCTCTTGCTACCTCTTGCTTCGATCCCTGACAACGACGCCAAAAATTGGATTGATCGATTTCTTATATAGATCTAAATTCTTTTCATATTTTTCTTCTTAGTTACTGAATGCCCAAAGCAGTTATTTGTCGCCGTAAAATTGTCACTGCTTTTGTGTGGATTGATATTTCTAAAATTTTGGCTTGAGCTTTCTCTTTGATGAAAATGCAGATTGGTCTAAATTAAATCGCTGCAAGTGCACATGTCATACAAGTAATAAAGTGAACAATTAAGTCCGAGTTATCATACCCACAAAGATCGATAAGAAAATCTATAAATCAACTACCCTTACTACTCAAGGTCCTTACTATTTGAACTTCAATTTCTAGCAGGAAAATTAAACTAAAAGTCTTGTTCGCGTAAACTAAATAAAAAAATCTAAAATTAACATAAGAAAATCGCAAAATAGACTAAAATAACATAATCAAGCCGAGATGTAATCCAAACACTCGAATGGACTACTTTCTAATCATCACTCAGAAGGTGTTCTTTTTAAAATAGATATTTGTTATGGGTTTGAATCCTGAACTTGTTCAAGAGCAAAGTAGTATAGCCTTGGAATGCCTCCTAACACTATACATTTCGCTATCTAACACACAATATTCCTTTAAAGGACAAATGGGTCTAAATAGCTATGTGTAAAATCTGACCGTCTTTAAGATTCGTTGTTTTCCTTTTCGCACAACCATTTTTAAACCAAGTCCACTCGCTTCATAGACAGGATAACACAAGCCTCCTTCTCAAACTAAACGATACCACAATCCGCAAGTCGAGCACTCTCCCTTCCCTGGACATTGTAATCTCAATGCACACGGATCAAGAATGTTCACGAACCGAGGCGACACCTCTAAACATTAAACTGATAACTCAGTAGGTGGTCCTTATGCCTCGGGAACACACTTTTGCTGTCACCCAAAAGGAACCTTGAATGCAGAGGTTAGGACAATCACCTAATGATGTATTAAAGTGACATTTAGAGTTTATTAGTTCTAAATATATCAGTCTTGCATACCCTAAGTTACTGCTCATGTGCTCTCAGGAATCTCCATCTCTATGTCACTCAGAGGGCCTCCTAGAAATCAGAGCACAGATACAACTCTATTCTGGGTATAATGCCCTGATATCAAGAACTGTTCACTACATGAACAATATCGATTAAATCAATCCAATTCTTAAAACCCAAAACAATCATTTAAATGCTACAAATCATAACCAGAACACCAAAACCCTTCCCAGCAAGAGCTTAACCTTCCATCATCGGTTCACAAACATCAACAACAAATTACTGAAGCTGTAAACAAACTAAAGAATAAGGGATCTTAAATAAATTCCAAAAAATTGTAATAAAATGGAACTAAATATTCATCGATCTCATCTCTCAAAATTACAACTAAGATCCCTTATTCCAGCTTCTAAGAAAAGGAAAATTAAAGAAAATACAAGATGAAAAGAAAAGAAAGTAAAAATAAGGGGTCTCTCAGAAAAGAAAAGAAAATCACTACTCTAATTACTAATTAACTTTACTACTACTGCTCCTCCATAATCGCGCCTTCCTTATCTTTCTATTGTCCTCATTTTTCAGGCTCCCAAATATTTCTATTTATGTGCTCCACAAGTGTCATCTAATTTAGGTCGATTTCACGGGTTTCTATTCGTGCCCAATTATTGTCTTTGTCGTGATATCATATTCTATGTCACGACATAGCAGCTTCTTCTTTTCTTCTATTAGGCCTTATCAGGCCTTTCAACATTTTTCAATAATTTCAATTTCTACTCTTTTATGTTCATCGCGACATTATTGTTCTATGTCAAATAAATAAAGTAGCGTCTTATGTGTGCCTTCAAGCTTTGTTTTGAGTTTGTCGCAACATTTCTTCCATCACTGCCTCATTAAGTTTGTCATGAATAAATAAAATAAATGTCGCGACAAAGTCGAAGCTAACTCCACTTCATTTGTCGCGATGACAAAGTTCTACCTTTTCCTTCGTGATTATGCTCTAATGCACTTTCCAATGTCGTGACATAGTTTACATGCCCAGACTATTAACCTTGAGTCGTTTGTCACAACATGCAAAATTCTTGTCAGATAAAACTTAACATAACTTGCCTTCGACCACACTCTATCACGACTCAAGTTTGTTTCGTGGTCGCAACATAATTTCTTTCTTCTTCCATTCTTTATGTCGTGACAATCAATTTCTATGTCATGACCTAGTTTCTCAGCCTTCGCTAGTTTCTTTATGTCGCGACATAAATTTCAAGTGTCGCGACATACTTTTAACCCTTTTTCTCTAACCGTGTCTCAAAAGACTTCGAAATGTCGCGGATATTCTACAAATTTCTTCTAGTGGGCTCTTTTCTCACTCTTCACGCGATACTACCGCTAAATGTCATGAAATTTCTTGCTACCTCTTCACACCTGTCGCGACAAATTTTGAATGTCGACATATTTTTCTTAATCGTTTTTTCCGTGATATTCTTCAATAAATGTCACGACATAGCTTCCGATTGTCATGACAAAGTTCATCTATGTCGCCAGTATTCTTCTCGCTTATGTTGCGACATTGTGCGCCTTCTTCTAAGGGCTCTTCTCAACTTTGTCACATAGCTTTCAACGTATCAACATTTCAACCACGCCGAGGCGTTCTTCCTCACTCTTACGTAGCCGACATTAATTAGCGCCTACGCGACATTCTTTCGCCACGCACTCTTAAGTATTGTCGCGACACCATTGCAACAATCAACACCGGCCGCCCTAGCCAAATCATTGTCTCATATTCACGAAAAATGAGATTGCAAATTGGGAGGAGTTTTGCACTCATCAAAGTAGACTTCTTCCATAAGATTTCGAGGCTTATTGTCTTCCATTTAGGAGGAGTCATTCCTAATCTTCAATTTGAATTTCTTCCTTCTCTTCATCCGATTTTCTTCATAAATCACTTTAGCCCCACAAATATCTCTTTCGAACTCGTTTCTTTCTCCCAACTTTTTCAAGAACTCGCCATTTGCATTTTGAATCATCATATAGCAAAGAATATCTTTCTCTTCACGAGAATACTTACCATCGATCTCCTCAATAACTGCACTTTATCAACATGAAAGCGCGTGATTAGTCATTTCGTATTGCTCGCGCCTTGGTCTCAACCCACTAGTATCTCCCGACTTCGTGTATATTTCTCTCGAGTCCCATTATTCTTTTTCCTTTGAATTTTATCGACCAAACTCGTCATAAGAATCGGCCATAGAATCAAGTTGTGCAATGAAAGGTCATGCCAGGTACCCATACCACTTCTACTTCATCATCTTTCCAAAATAATGAAAATTGGTGAAGTGGAGGGATGACACACACCAATTGGCATGAATCCATTCTTCCTGAATAAAGCATTGTAATTAGTAGTATACCATCATAAAAGCAAGTTGATAAAAAGCCATACTACCCATAAGAATGTCAATATGGAGTACGCTTAAAGTCTTAGAGATTTCTCCCAGAAAGTCATATAAACTCTTATGTTTCAATTAAATCACCAATGCCTCTTCCTAATGCTCTCAACATTTTAATGATATCACATTGATCACGATCTATTATCCACCAATACTGGGCATCGGGTTTACCATTAAAGTGTGTGCTCTCACATAGGAGGTCTTATGTGGCCTCACATTCCATAAGAGGTTTCCAAGTATCACCTTTGAGCTCTACTTTCGTGAGGGGGTCAATGGTGATTACCCTTGACTATGCTTTTCCCCGCTTCGAGAATGTTCTTTCGCTAATTTACCAAGGCTTTCCTTTCATTTCTTTCAATTGGAATAAATTTGGTAAAGTTAGAGAAATGGTAGAACATTTCAAGGAAATATGAAATGTAACTAATGTAATAGTTCTCAACCATTTCTTCATCCATCTCTCCAAAGAGACTCATTATCTTCCGTCCAAATTTGGTTTTATTTAGAGTAGACTCACTTCTTTTCTTCAGATTCTCTAATTCTTTCGCTTTTCATGGCATTTCTTCAAGTAATTTTTCTCCATAGCTTCTTGGCCTCCGCATCCTTTCTTTCGAAGTTCCCAAGAAGCTTTGGGAAATTTATTATGCCGTACCACATGCCACTTTGTTTAGAGGAACAGGAGGTGGAATAACAAACCTTGAAGTATTTTTCGAAGGATTCATGCCCTTTCCCTTCCTCGGAAAAGTACGCTCTATCTGAGCAACATTCTTCTTTCGAGGGTTTCCTCTTGATTTCCTATTTCAATGGTATGGATACCTTCCTTGCTTTCCTTTCTGCTTGTAGACACTTTCCTTTACTCGCTCAATTCATCCTTATAAACTAGCTATTGTTTGTGGATCCACACCTTTCTTATCCTGACATAAGGAGAAAAATTCTCATCATTCTTTTCATTCAACACTGCTCTTAGATCAGTAGCAGCTATGTTGATCGAAGCCATTGGTGGAAAAGGATCTTCATCAATCACCATGGCTTTCTTTTCGTGTGGAACTTTAGTATTCTCTCAGCACTCGGTCCCGATAATATTTATGAAACTCAACAAGAATTAGTACCATGATTCCCAGGAGTTATGATACTTATAATATACTTTTCCTGTTCTTCTTTGCTGAGTTTGCATCTTAGAGAAATGTGATGAATTTCTCCTTTAGAAGAAAATCAAAGATTTCCTCAGCTTTTGCTACATCAAAAGTATACCGTACTAGTGTATCAGAGGTCTGTGACTTCTTCCATATGTCAGGTGCTTCCTTTCCTAGTAGAGGGTGACGAATGAACATACTGCAAGAGATCTCGTTACTACAATTTCTTCGCACTGACTCCTTGCAAAAGAAGTTCCTATGGAGGTCTTTCTCGTTGACTTTCTCGAGTAATTCTTCACTGCTACCTTAGCAACAAGCTCATAAAAGTCTCTCGAACTCAATACCTTTAAATTTCTTCCTTTACTCTATATCAAGTCCCCTCGCTATCTTCAAGCATCTGCTTCGAGATGGATTTTTTCATTTATTCCTCATTCTTTGAAATGAGTAATAAAGACCGTTTGATTCTCCAATTCTTTCGGGATACCTTATACCTCTTCTATGAAAATCCTAAGTTCTTCTCTCGAAGAATTATGTGTGGAACTCCGTTCCATTTCTACTAACTCATGATAGAATTCCTTGACAATGTTACATACCAAGTAAAACAGCTCATAATGAGTTAGGAAATAATCTGAAAGCTCGAGATAGGAAATTTTTCATGGTCACAATTCCCATACTACGCCGTGAATCCGCCACATGCTCGCGCACTATCCATCTTCTCCAAAGAATAATAAAGATAATTCAGAATTTACACCCCCTCGGGTAAGGATTCTCTATCTATCGCCTCTAGATATGTCTTTATAGAATTATAGAGGCCAACTTGTCTAGCCAAGCCCGAGAAATTTGCACCACTTCCCTCTTATTACTCTAAGTTTGGTGGTGGAGGTGGTTGCATACAAGGTTGAGTGGAATCTCACAGCCCCTATTAATACCTTACCCCTAAGGCGGTGGAATAGGTCCCCGTGCCTCCAAATAAAGGAAGTCACTCATTATAAGCTTCAAGTCGTGCACCCAAGTTGGTGTTTAGCATACGCCTGAGGGAGCCATTGTTCTGGGTCAGATTGGAATGTTCTCCAGCTGAAATTACAAAAGTCTCTTCCTCTCATACGGGAGGGAAGATATCGACTTTCAACTCATTCAGGGGAGTGGTGAGATCCACTTGCTTCTGAAATTCCTAGGAGTTACCCTCCCAGCCTTATAGTTGTCTTTAGAGGTCATTAGATAGTTGCCTTGTAACTCGAGATTATTCTTCTTGCTTCGTCAAGAACGACCTTAAATTTCGCCAGATGTCAGGTTTCTAGCCTCGCTCATTAGTCGCATCTATCAAGGTTTGCATACTCATCTACTACGGCTTTAGTTTTCTTAGCCGTAACTTTGAGTCGCTTAGGAATCTACTTCTACTTCGAAAGCAACCATTCTTTCATCAAAACTTTGTCTAACTAACGCTGCCTAATCTCTCAGATCGGGTCGATCATTTCCTAAAACTTAATAGTAGTGTGAATCACGGTACTCATCATCATCTACATCACCTATGTTCATTTCCCATTCGAATGGGTCATTCCTCGAGGCAAACTATCTTTAGAGAAAATTTGCTATGTTTCTCTCAAATTGTTCCACCATGGCTAAAACAAATCCTTCATGTGCATATTCTGTAGAATTAGATACTGAGTCCTAAGACTTGAAAATGGTTTTACTTTTCAATTCGTGGCATCTTCAAAGAAAGAATGGGGGATCCACTTAAGATGTGTCCCACCGGGCATGTCAAAATATGTTGTGGTGATTTTTTCATTTCACACGAAACATATAAAATACAAGCGTGCGAGTGTGCCAAGAAATTAAAGTGTTTCCAAACTGGAATGAATCGTATGATCAAACTTCTATCTAAGCAGGTAGTATCCCGTTCCCTCGACGCCTCTCAATCAAAAGTAGAAAACTCAATAGAAATAATGTAGGAATTAGATACCAAAGAAAATGTTAGATTTCCATAGGAAGGAATGAAATAACACAACGCTGAAAATTAATAGACTCACTAAAACTCTGGAATGAGTAGTCAAATTGCGTAAATAAACATTAGATTTCATTATGAAAATAAGATTATGTCGGAAAATTGATGTAAACTTGGCTAAAACTAGGAAATAGAATGCCGAATCAACAAAGCTTATCAAAAACTAGGATTTTCTAATTAGATTAAAATTCGAGTCAATTAATTTGGTCGAAAGGTTGATCGACATCGTCAGTTCGATCCCCTTATGCTCATTTTATGACGTATCACTATTTTTCGCCTAAGTCTCCATTTCTCCACTCTCTTCGCTTTCTGAAGTAACTGCTCATGTCTTCCATTAAGGAAGCTTGTTCCTCAATAACTCATCCACTTCTCCATTATGGAGTCTTGTTCCTCAAGAATATTCTACATCAAAGACATAACTCACTCTTACCTCTTACCACCTTTGATAAAGTTCGATTGACTTCAAAATTTAAATTTTAAAAAATACCCCCTTCGAACTTCTTCTATGTGCTTATACAAATGGATTCGGGGCTCTTTCTATATGGACTTTTATTCAAGAGTTTAGGGGTTTCTACTAACCCACATCGGGATTAGTCAAAATTTCAATTGGGAGTAAATTATTATAAAATTTGAATAGAATAGATTCAATTAGTCTCAAATCTTTCTTTATTATATTATGAATGTACGGATTTTATCTTATATTAGTGAAAATGATATTTAAGGTTAAACTAATGCAATTATGCATGGATTATGTTTATGTAGGGAAAAAAAAGCTAATAATTGTAGCTTTTGACCTTTTTAATGCTTAAGGTTTTTTTTTTCATTTCCTTGAGTAGATGAGGTGGGTTCAAGCCATTTTTTTTTTAAATTTATAAATGTTTGTTAGACTTCCTTTTCTACTACATAAAAATGGTGAAGAAAATCAAAATATGTTAGAGTCTAAATTAAATTTTAGTCGAACGCATTTTTACGAGGCAAAATTAAATAAACCTGGGCCCATTTATGAGAGGCCAAATTAAATAGGCCTAAACCCATTTTTAAGAAATTAAAAGCCCAGCCCATAAAATTCAAATAAAAATATTTTTTTGGAAGACTAAGCCAACTAGAAAATGGAAGTGGGCAATTAAAGGAAAAGAAGACGTGGATAGTTGGAGAAAGTGGGAACGTAGAGAGATGGATAAAATTATGAAGCAGGTCTTAGTAAAGAAGAACGTGGGTTGCAATTCAAATTTGATTCTTATGAAAGGAGAGTGAAGGCACAAAAAAGCTGGAACCAACCATCAATTAATCATCAACAACAATAATGAATCAATTCTAGCAATTTAGCATTCAACAAGTTCATGAATTATAGTATTTTTAGCAATTTTAGCCTTCTTGTTTTTAAGCTCTAGTCAAGTTTTTTTCTTTATTCTATTTCTCTAGTATTGTATCGCTTTCATTTTTTTCCTAGTAAATACAACAATTCTTCCAACCTTTAATTTATTTTCTTTGGTCTATTTATTGGGGCATTTTTTACTTAGGTTTTGGGGAACTATCAAGGGAATTACCAGGGAACCTAATTTTTGTCTGATTAGAAGTTTGATTTTAGGTGTCATATTAGTTTGGACACTCCTTAATTTCCTAGCATGCCTAAGCATTTTCTAATTTTCATTGTGTATGTTGAAGTGAAATTCACAAAAAAAAAAATACAAACAATATAAACATAAACTGAATCATTAAAGAAGAAAAGAGAAATAAACCAAATAAGGAGAAACAACTGAGTCTAGTAAAATCCATAATTTTCATTATTGCCCATTCTTCTCCTTACTGTTTGAGATTTTGAAGGTGTTTGTCTCCTAGGATAAAATGACTTGTTGAATGATAATAAAAAACACTTTACAACCATTCCGGCGAAAGTGAGTTTGATCTATCACCGACGAAAGAACAAGGAAGGAAACCGGAAACTTAAGGCTCTTTAGACTTCAAGATCTCTAGAAAGACTCTAACATCCTTTACATAGAGGAGAAACCCGACTCTTAAACTTTTGGAACGTTTTGACTTTTACGAGACTCCTAGAATCATGAACCTTCTCCTATAATGTTGAACCATTCACTATTTTAATGAAGTTAATTTCATTCACATTTTCCAATAATTCCTCACATGAATGAAATTAAAGACTGAAAGACATGACAAATCATACTGGAGCCAATATGTGTCCTTAATCTTTAGCATCAATGAAACATGCATAGGAGAGGTAGCTACCCTTGAACCTTCCTTTGCAAATTATGTTTACTCTACTAGCTAAATAGTATACACATTGTCCTTAAATCCATTTGTGTAGATGATGATTATTATTTCATGTGAATCTTCCTAATACATTTTTATTCTCACTTTTATGTCAATTTTAGTTATGGACATGGGCCTATTTTGGTATGAGTTTAATAGGAATTTTGCCATATTTAATTCCCTATGAAGTGTAAATTTCCACTTCACTCTTTTTACATAGTGATCTCCTAATTTAAGAGCAATTCATAATACTTTTTTGTTGCATTTCCATCACATGAAGATCACTAAAAACATAACTTAACCTTCCTTCTATGAGCATCATAGTAGCCACAAATATCATTCTCAATCAAAGGTGAAAATGCATCCAAACTTCTGCATAAGAAGCCTCGCTTATGATTCGGTCACTATTTTAGAGTTAGAATGGAGAAAATCCAACTAATTAGATCATCCAATCAGCGATGTCATCACTAGATTTTATTACGGGTTAGACTCTCGAAACTCGCTTCTCGAGAGAGGGCAAGATTTTAACTCTCAATGTAATCTCCAAATTCATTTGTAAAAATCATATTCTCCATTTTTGTTCTTGAAAGAATGTAGTTACTTTTATCAAGCTTAATTAGAAGTGGGTGAATTAGAACCCACATTGAAAGAAAATAATAGGTCGATCAAGAGATCGTGATGTGTTTCTTGGTTTCGCATCGAAGATTGGATACGAATATGCCATTCGGGATCCTAGGCTTAAGCAAAAAAATAGCTATGAGAATGGTTTCTTAAAGATCAAAAGAAAGGATCAGAAAGCTAAGAACTGAGCTTTGATACCAATTGAAAAAAATGGTTATACGATATGATAATGCTTTCTATTAACTAAACCAAGCTTTAATACTTATTGGCCAATGCAATAGATTTCATTATATATATACCCAATAGATTTCAAAAGTAACATAACTTAGTTGTAACCAATGCAATTAATGTACAATTAATGTTGGTGTACTTGTGAACACTCTCTATTGTTACGATTGTTGATGATAGTTATCACCATTACTCAAGAAATTCTTTGGAACTCCTTTTTATTTTATCAAGAGTGTTGAAAAGATATTTATATTATGGGGAGATTTTTACCTTGAAATTTTTTTATAAAATTTATGGCCTAATTTTCCTAATCCACTATGTGTTCTCTAATTAAGCATATCTAGCATCTCCCACTCTCATTATGGTAAGCACAAACATTTGCATTTCTTACCATCTTATTAATTGGTCCATTCATATGTAATTAATAAGTATATGATTATTAGGTCGTCCATCAATAGGAATTATAACACAGTATACCAAATCTAATCTAGAACATAAAGCATCTTATGTAATGTCTCATTATATCTTAAAATCATTTTGTCACACTAAATTTTAGAATCTCCAATTTCTCCTCGTAATATCTTTCAGAGACCTTAAATTCGCCCAGTTTAGTTTTTACCTTTTTATTTTAATTTAATTTTTATCTTAGCTTGATTTAAGTTTGTTTTGTAAATGAGTGGATTATTATTTTTAGAGGGAGGAATTTTTAAAGGGAGGAGATCATCGAATGATTGGAGGGAATGACCATTAAGTAGAGGGAGACGACGATCAAGAAGAGGACACCGCTAGAAGAGAAACAAAGGAAAAGTGGGTAGTGAGATCGGTCAAAGTCGGAAAAGAATCAGGTACTGCTTATTACTCTCTAAGATCCTTCTCGTTTAAAGTCGCTTTGGCACTCTATAGGTTCATGTTAGACACTTGACGCTCTCAAAATCTCGAGATCCTATGATTTGTCGGGTTTCTAAATCAGGAGGTTGCGATCATGATGTTTTAAAGGTTGTAGATATTATGATTTATGAAATCCATATTATACATGTCTTGTGGAGTTCATACTTTATTTTATTATTTTATATTTTAGTTGTCGTATGGAGTTTAATCCATGTTAAATATTTCATGGATTTCGAATTTTGGAGCCGAATGTTTGTGATTAGTGGTCATTAGTATTGTATCTTTTGTTTTTTTTTCTTTCTCTTTTGATTAATTTGTGTTTTGGCATCAGGTGACATTCATCTCGTTACGCATTTAATGGCTCTCGTCTTTAAACTTTTTTCTTACCCATTAATTGATTATTATTAGTTTTTTTTATTTATGGGATTCAATCCTTCAAATAATGGCATGCTGACACTTGATGAGGTAATAATCAGATGATTTGACGTGGTTATAATCGAGATAAATATTTGTGAAGGATTTGATTTAGAAATTTTAATGCAATGGGTTTATGTGTTCTTTTTTCTAATTCATTCTCATCCTAATTTATCATACATTCTATTCTAATTTATTTTCTCCTAATTCAACTCTCATCATTATTCTGCCATTGCCTTCTAATGTTCCTATTGTTATGTTTCACTATTTATGTTATTTTAATGTTGTCCTTATGTTTCACTATTTCTTTTATTTTAATGCATACATTTTATTTCAATAAAATGTTTAAGCTCACTTTCTTAGGTACAACCCTTAGGTCCACCCCACTTCCTTACAACCTATCAAGTCTAACTCATATATCTTAAGCCTAATCCAACCTATCAGGTCCAACCGTTAGGTCTAAACCATATACCTTAGGCCTAGTCCATCACGTCCAACCCATTCATTAGGCTTAGTCCATCCTTAGGGCCCATTGCCACGTCACCCTCAAAAATAAGATCTCAAATGCAACATAAGGTTCTAAACTCATGACCTTCAACACCTTTAAACTATTTGACTAACTAGCAACTTGTGACATGCTCTTATTGTTTTTAACTATATTACCAATTTGAATACCTTTAAAACTAAATTTTCAAATTCCAAAATTACTTTACAAATTTTAAATTTATATTTATCTTCATTTCCCCAATTTCATTATTTCAATTTCACAAAATCACATATTTCAATTTTCCTAAATTAAATTTCAAATTATTAATAGAGGTCTTAAAAAATTTTCTTTTTTTTTCTCTAATTTCTATCCCTAATTCAAAACCTCAAACCTTAATTTCTAAAATTAAAATCCCAATTTTAAGAATTTAAGTCCCTTTCTTCTAAATTTCAATATCAAATACTCTAATTATTTTAAATCCCAAAATTCTCAAATTCAAATTCAAAATTCTCAAGGTCTAAAATTTTAAACTAATTTCCAAAATCCAAATTTCAAATTGTACTTACAAACCTAAATTTTAAGTTTCCAAATTTAAGTCCCAAATTTCAAATTTCAAGTTCTTAATTTTCCAAATTCATTTCCCAATTTCAAATTTATAAATTCTAATTCATAAAAATTCAATTTTCCAAATGTCCTAAATTATAACTCAATTTTCAAAATGATATTTTCAAAATAGTTTTTAAAAGTTTGAATTACATGATTAATTCTTACAGCCCCACACAATGAAGTATTGTGTATTTAATTTATGTAATAAATAAATGGGCTGGTATCGACATCTCATAAGTATCATTACTGGAATAATTTGGCCACTTGATTACTGACTTGATTTACTAATTTAATTATGAATGTTTCTATATATGCTATAACACTAATCTTGTTTTCTCTTGATAGCACTGTTAATCGATGCTAAGTTACATATTTCTTTTCCCATTTAACTTTTTTATTTTCTTTAATATTATTGCTGTCAATTATTGGTATTTATAGTCAATTAGTCATTTTTCACATTTTCCATAATCTGATTAGTAGAGACCCGAATACTTAGAGGGGTGCCTTTACGCATCACCACTCCGTATCTTCCTATAGGAAACATGACTCAAATCTCAATCTCGATTTTTATAGACTTATTTTCAAAAATGAGTTACACTAATGTTTTATTTCTTATTTTTTCTCTTAAAAAATAAACAAAATGTAAACATGATGACTCCTGCCACTGTTTTTCTAAATGGTTTTAAAAAAATAAAACAAGTCTTACCTTTTAGTAGGAAACATCATAGGTGAAAATGCGGTGTTCATAAAATACAATCTAATCGGGCCTTAGTGGGTCAAACTTGAACTTTAATTGAGGAAAATGTGGCAATTGATTGGTTGATTGGTGATTAAATTCTCTTTGTGCTTTTTGTATGTTAGTATCACATTAAGAGTTTTTTTATCAGTTTACTTCATCTTGATGTATTCTTATTGTATGTTTCATTCACCTTGATATGTTGATTATGTATTATCTTGGTTGTGTATGATTATGCTTGACCATGCTATGTTACTATTCAACTTGATTATCATATCTTTTGCTTAGCTTTAGATGATATATGTGCTTTTGTAAGCGCTTCTTGCGCGGCTACCTACTCTTCTTGATTGCGCGTGTTGCTTTTTGTTGACAGGACAGGATATATCCGTTAACTCGACTCTCTAGTCTCGATCACCTTTATTTCTTTTGGTCTTGTGATTGATGTTTGATAGGATGCTTGTTGCTCTTGTTTGCTCTTCCAGCAGATGCTAGTGATTAGGAGCAAGGCTTAGTAATGGGCTATATCCATGTTTGCGAGCATTTTGGAGGTGGTCAATATATTGATGTTGATTGGAGTTCAATCTTTGAAGACTTATATAGTCAAAAGCTAGATTTTAGGATACTTATGTAGCCAGTGTTCTTTCTTGGTACTTAGTTTACTAGTTTTTTCGGATGCACCCACACCACACTATGAACCTTAGATCGTCTTTGAGTGTTTGAGAGTAGTGAGATTACGACAGTGAATTTTGAGAGCCTTTGCAATTAGGACTCATCACCTGGATCCTTAACTTTTCTAAAGCCACCTTGACCCTATAGGTTGAGATTAGAACCTGTTTTTTTAGGACTCCTTATTCTACACGTGGGTGCATCTGTGAGCCTTCAGGGCTGGTTCAATCATGATATGGATCCAAGTTGTCCATTTGGGTTTCAATGGGAGAGTTTTCTGCATGGTGTTGGGCGTTTCTATTTCGATTTAGTTCGGCATTCACTTATTGATTATGCTCGGCTGGGTGAGTATCTTAGTCGATTAGTACACATTTTGAAAGCTTATTCGATTATATAGTTTGAGACTGTATTCTTGGGATAAAGTCCAGGGAAAATTGGATTGTACGATAGATAACACAGATATGGACTCACAGTTGGTTATAGTTGATCAGTTTGCCTCAATAATAACTGCGATTTAGGAGTCCATGGCTAGACTTGAGCAGAGGATAGAGGAGCAGTAGGTCCCACATGATCAGGTTCAGGATGAGGTTTAGAACGATTTTGCCCCACCTCTACTTCTCGTTTAGTAGACAACTTCTCATATGCCATTGGTTCTTCATGGTAAGGCAGAGATGACCCTTCCATCGGCCATAGTGCATGCTCCATCCACTTATGACACACATGCACATAAGGATAGGTTAGAGCAACGCGTTAGATAGATAAGAGTCTCTGATCGTGTTACATGTTGGGATGACTTTGATAGTGCACTTGGGACTGGATTACTACTAGATTTTAAGATGTTAGAGATTGATAGATATATTGGCAGGGGTTGCCCTTGCGTTCACTTGGTGTACACTATTGTCATGAGGGCTTATAAAGCTTGATGAGGCTTAGGTGTTTATGTTATTCCTTATGTCTGGGTTGTGTTGCCTGAGTTGGTATGCTTATTAGATGCTTTTCATTGTCGGACTTAGGAGTTTAATCGAGAATTTTGAGACATTTCTTTTTCAGTCTGATGAGGTTGACATTTCAAGGAGAGGGTTAGAGGCTATAAGGTAGAGTCGAAAGAAGATAGTGGCTTGGCTATCTCCCCATATGAGGAAATATTTTCGAGATGGTATATCACCTGTTAGAGAAACTAAGAGGGAGAGAGAGAGAGAGCAGATCATTGTGCTTACAAGGAGCTTCCAACCTAAGTATGCAAGACATTTGATTGGTTTTCCACATATAGATATTAGAGCATTGATTGAGGCACTATATAGTATCAAGGATGGTATAACACGTGATTTATGGTCTTACTATTCCCTTCCTAATTGTAAAGGGAAGTAGCCATCTAGACCATGTAGACTAGAGGAGGTAGGAGCCATTAGTTCATTTAGATAGAGGCCACCTAGACCCTAGCATGTATCTATTTGGTCGCTTAGGACTCCCTACACATAGAATTATGCTCAGTATAGACCTTAACATCGGTTCCATTGCTTGGGTTATCAGCTGCATATACTCCCCCCCATGCCCGGTTTTGCGGAAACGGGTTAATCGAGACCACCTATAGCTCATCCTCTTAGGCCTTAGGCTTTAGTTCCAGCATAGCGCCTAAACGGCAGGCTGATTTACCTTCTTGGCGGGGCCTTCAAAAGGGCCTGGCAGTGATGACTCTTTGGATTGCTCCATGTTAGTCACTGAGGACATTAATGCATGGGTTATTTCACCCTAACTTCTGGTTGGATCACACACTATGCCTATCATTGGGCAGAGCTATATTATAGATAAGTGTAATGCTTTGAGTCATGCCATTGAGACTTGAACGATCGGGGCATTGTGCGGAAATTTAGATAGCCTAGTTTTAAGTTTTTATCCCATTCCTACATACTTGACACATGCAGTTTTCTCCTTTATTGAGTGATATTCATTCCATTGACTTTGTCGAGCTAGATGACATCATCTGTATGTTATCCTAGGATGATCAGGGGTTAGAGTTCATAGTATTTGATGTATGAGGTTTTTGATAGGGATCACATGATGATTATGTTGATGACCTCTGACAGAGATGGACATGGTGAGTTAAGGTTATTAGTTATACTAAGTTAGATTCCCGTGCTGACCCCGGTTTCTTGCATGCTTGCTATGGGAGATGATGAGAATACTCATCCTATACTTCTTATGTATGGATGTTGATATTACTAATATTGTGTCTCTTGATATTTTTAGGTCATGTTGTAGGAAATCCAGATTCTATGTATCCGCTTTCTTTTGACATTTTGTCAGGATTTGTCTCCCATTATGCTAATGTGCTTACTTTCTCATATATGGATTTGAGCATTTTTTGAGTATTCGATTGCCTCTTCTATTGATGATATTGATGTATGTGCATCTCTTTCACGAACAGCATGGATCCATGATATTGATGCTTGATGACCATGATATGGATGAAATATCAGTTTTACTATGGTCATAATATTACTCATGAGAGAGTTTCTCATGCTTTTGATGATTTTGAGACAGTTAACCTTGGTACAGTGAAGGCTTTAGAGGGTTGATTTTTGGTTTAACATTATCTACATATGAGAGGGATAGACTGCTTTACTTGCTTAGACTATACTTGGATGTTTTTGCATGATTTTGTGAAGATATGCTAGACCTCTCCTTTATTCTTGATTATATGTTCTTTGGTGCCACATTGCTAGACTACTACGAGTGAGGAGATTTGGTTTTGAGAGTCCTTAGAGGTTGATTAGTGACCACTAGGGAAGTTCGGACCAAACTAGGCGGACCTTACATTATTAGGAGTTGACTTAGGGAGGTGCATGGTTGATGGACTTAGATGAAAACTAATTCTAAGCTAATAAATTTGGATCAACTGAAGAAATTTTAAATTTGAGACCATGAATTACGTAGGATGAGTGACAATTATTTCGGTTAGCCATATACCTTATCATCCGTTGCTCACATTTTGACCATTGCTATCCCATTGAGCCTCACGCTCGCATTTTGGCCTATCTTTCTTTTATAGCCTTGCTTACCTTTTCTTACATGGGATATGGATCTTTTGAGTTATGGACACATTGACGTATTATTAACATCACGTTACCACATTCACTTCATTGTTTCTACTCAATTTCGTAGTTTCTATGTTTTCATCATTTTCCTTCTATCTAAATTCTTTTTATGTCTCATTCTTTCCCACTTAGATTAGGGATTTATTCATCTTACTGCATAGGAGTTTGTCATGCCGTCCCTTCACTCATTTAATCGACATTTATTCGGAGACCTTTAGTTTGAGGGGCTTATGTCCTTTCATCGGAGTTGGTTTATTGCACCTTTGCACTCGGAGATATATTCGTTCATTGTCATATTATTTTGTTTCTCACTTGTTTTATTCAACTTATGGGCAAAAAAAAAGAAAAAAGAAAAAAGAAAAAAGAAAAAAGAAAAAATAAAAAAAAAAGAAAAAAGAAAAAAAGAAAAAAGAAAAAAGGAAAAAGAAAAAAGAAAAAAGAAAAAAGAAAAAGAAAAAAAGAAAGAAAAAAAAAAAGAAAAAATGAAAAAAAAAGAAAAAAGAAAAAAGAAAAAAAAGCGCACGTGTATGTATTCAGTATTAGTATTTGTTGAGTATGTATATAGATTTATGAGGATCATTGTTTTGAGTGTACGAATTACTTATGGGACTTTGTATATGAGCGTCTCGTGATCCCAGTATCTTGTGCTTGAGTATGTATATTGATTTATGAGGATCATTATCTGAGTGTATGTATTACTTATGGGAGCTTGTTTGTGAGCTTCCGATACCCCAGTATTATGTGCTTACTTTGAGATCTTATTAGTGGTATGTGAGATGACTTATCCTCTCCTAGGGGCTTTGAGTTAGTATCATATTCATCATCTCATCTATCGACGACATGTCTGTCTCATGCAGTGATTTTAATAGATTCATCGTATCATTATCAATCTTTTTCTATTGTCATTTATCTTCTTAATTTCATACCTCCCCGAATTTGAATTATCACACTCTTCGTTTTATTGATTAAAAATTATGATGTTTCACTCATCATCCCTGTCATTTTACCTATCTTACCTGTTTACACTTTTTTCCATCACATCATTATCATTGTAGAGCTTCCATTGGATGTCCTTACGTCCTTGGCTCATGATACTGTTTATGCATGTGACATTCCATACATGAGGGGATGGGTTTTATCATTTGGGTATTTGAGCTATTCCTTTTAATTTTTACCTTATCACCCACTAAGCCTACATTCTGGTATGTCGTAAGACCACATTAAGGCCATGAATATGGCGTTTTCTTTAATGACATCTACTTGGATAGGTATTTGAGACTTAGTTGATATATGGACATTATCATAATGTTTTTAGGGACAAACGCATCACTAGTGTTTGTGGATTCTGTTTCTAGGCGTAACTCTTAGATGACCGAGTTGACTCCTCTTTACTAATGGATGCATGGCTTTGACTAACTTTTCGACACTTTGGAGCATTATATGCCATACTGAACATACTCTACATGCTCCCGGGATCATCCGGAGCTTGTTGGTTTGTGTTCACAGATTCTTATTGAGATGTTGAGCCCTGCCTTGATATTTTGAGGTTTCATCATGTCTCTATTGGATGTCATACATGTCGCGCGGGCATATCACCCATCCGTTGGGATAAGACGGAGTTTGTTTGTTTTGCGAATGACCACTATCGAGAAGATAAACCTTGTTTTATTTATTTTTGTGATTTCATCAATTTTTGCTAGATACCACACAAGGGATATATATTTGGGTTTTGGAGGCATCTCATGCCAAAACAGTGGAAACAATAAAAAAAATGTTCAAAAACCACCCAAAAGGATCCCTTGAGGCATCAAATTGGTTCAAAACAAAGAGGTTGTGACATTTAAACCTCTTGTTGGTGCAAAACCAATTCTGAAGGGTGATGCGGCAACGATCGAAGCAAACCACATCCTTGGTTTGCCTCTAACAATACCTACATGAATACTGGAGCCCATAACCTCTAAGGCAACGGTCTCGGATGAAGTCTCGGTGCTAGCCAAGTATAGATCTGAAGAGGGAAGCCCAAAGCTTGAGGATTTGACACTAAAAATATCATGAAGAGTGGGTTGTTCTTCTTCAAGAACACCCTCTCACACTCAAGAACACTCTCTTGAGAAATGTGGGCTAGAATGACTTGTTCTCTATTTTAGGGTTAGGGTTTCTCCATAAGGTTCTATTTATAGGAAACCCTTACCCTTGAAATGTCCAAAGTGGTCCTTTGTTTAAGAGATGATAGGCTACGCCCAGATCTACATCCGTTGCAAGCGATGTTCTCATGTAGCCAAGCCCGTGAACAAACCCAGCCTCCTTTATCTTTAAGTAGAGACTCTTATTCGAGGTCCACTAATCACATGACTTCACATTCCACATATCGACTTCCTTCATATTTGGATCACATCGAATCCATTTATATTAGCCCAGACACTTCTAAGTGTGTGACCATTAGGTTCGGTTATGTTGGCCCTCGATTCAACTATTGAGTCCAAGCAAGTCATGAGCGGTATCTAGAAACACATCATGACCCTCAATTAATTGGAGATTTAATGGTATGATTGCTAACCCTTCCATAGACAATTTATCGTGCAATTCATTATTTCACCAATCTATACCCTACTTCGTTTAGAACATGGACAAAGAGTAGCTTCCACTAGACTGGCTACTCCACATCTAGCCCAAGTGATATTTAATTTTTTTCCCTAGACTTGTTACTCATTAGTTATGCACCCGAAGATACTTTTCATGGCATTTCCACTATGGCCAGAGATTCTTAAGTAATGATCTAGACAAAATGTCATAGGTATAATCTCCCTTTATTGAGATTGGTGGTCCCATTTGTTGGGCTCTTCCAGCTGCGAGCACTTTCAGTATGCAGATCATCACCATGAGTGACCTCTAGAAGGTAACAAGGAATGAAATCAAAGTACTGAATCAGCATCCAAGATATCCTTGAGCACCTCAAGTTTAAGGATACTTGCACCATTCTATGATGAGACAATCATCCACATATAATAAATAATCCATATGATTGTCTCATAGCAGGTCTTTGATGTACTTAGCTACTCGTAGCAAGCATCCACATGTCAACTCTAATCAACTCATGATCACAGTTTATAACATCCACTACTTGATCCAGTTAAGGAGTATAACATGTGCTAGTTTATCCGGATCAACAATGTCTCGTCTCGTTGATCCTATGACTAGGGTAATTTAGACACTAACATAATTGCACATGATAGGAATCTTACCATCATGATGTCATCATGATTTCCTTCATGCTATTATGTTTCATGAACTTCATTAATTGATTCAAGAACACTATCAATTCATTTAATAAATGAACATCAATATAATGAAGATGCCTTTAATAGCAACATAATCTGATAAGTGCTAAAGTTGATTGCCTTTAAGCTTCTCTCTATGAGCTCCACTTGATCTAAAGTCGATCCTTAGCATATCTATTACCATAGCGAGCACATGAGAGTCAAACTTTGTTTGGGAAGTAATCTTAGTTAGAGGATTAACATATTCGATTAGTGGGCATTTCTACATCATGATCACTTGATAATTTTCTCAAATCAAATGGCATCCTTGAGTACTAGATTGGACCTTTGATGAGACCGTGGTTCCTTTTGTTTTCGCAATGGCTCCATTCTCATCCCAATACTATAGTATTAAATCAACAATACTAGGGACCACTCCTATTTCATAAGTGAACTACCTTGTCCAAAAGCACTTCCCTGGCTTCCGCGGAAGCAGTGAACACAGTCGGTTGTAAGTCCACATTCATCTCTATTTGGGACTCTTCAAGCCCGACTGGACCACCATTCAATGTGAACATTTAACTTGATTGAGATTTATCATATTTGTAACTGTCATCTTACACTAAGATTGCCATCTCTATCCAATCAAGAATACATCCTTAATTGCTTCTCGAGTACGTAAGGATATTCTTGTAACCACTGATATTACTACTTGGTCGTCTAGTATCTGCTCATGGCTTCAAACATATGATAATATCGAGGTCTAGTACATTCACGTAGTGTACGCAGTTGATCTATAAGCCAAAAGCATATGGGCATACTCATGCTATCCTTTCTTGGAACTTGATTCCATGCTAAACCTCTTTTACTTGCTCTGCAATGTATGTAGATTGTGGACGAGAAACCTCCTTTGCTCCCCATCTCTATATATCTATATCCCCGATAATTAGGTTGTTGCTCTAAGGTCTTTCATGAGAATATTCTGGATAACCAATATATTGTGATTGTAACTTTGAGATGTTGTTATCAATATAAATTTAATATGTCATCCCATATAATACTAGGAATAAATTTAACTCCCTTTCTATCCTTCTTGTACACACAAGCCTCATCCTAATTTTGTGAGAAACCAAACTCTTTAGATTATCTCATCAAATTGGATATTCCAACTCTTAGATGCTTACTTCAATCCATAAATGGATCTCTAAAGTTTGCA